>CM057456.1:540237500-540365000 GCA_016271365.2 Neoceratodus forsteri | reverse complement strand
CACTCAGTGCAGAAACTGCCTCAGATGCAGTTGTCAGTACATGCAAACAGAGGAAAGAAAGAAGTAGGTGTCTCAGCTGGGACTTGAACCCAGGCCACTCGGAATACCATTCCAGTTGCACTACCAGCTACACCACCAAGGCAATTGAAAACTGAGCCATCCTGGAGTACACTAATCTTTCTCCAATGCACAACCTTATGCTGAACAAACAACTATATTTTTAACCACAACAGTGCAGTGTGCATATTAATCAAACACATACAAACAGAGGAGAGAGAGAAAGAAGTAAGTACCTCAGCTGGTACTTGAACCCAGGCCACTTGGAATGCCATTCCAACTACACTACCAGCTGAGCCACCAAGGCAACTGGAAACTGGGCCATCCTGGAGCAACTACTCTTTCTCCCATGCACAACCTGGTGCTGCACAGAAATCTACATTTTCAATCATAAAAGAGCAGTGTGCCGCACCAGGCTGTGAATTGGAGAAAGAGTAGTGTATTCTGGGGCAGCCCAGTTTCCAGTTGCCTTGGTGGTGCAGCTGGTAGCACAACTGGGATGGAATTCCGGGTAGCTGGAGTTCAAGTCCCAGTTGAGGCACTTACCTCTTTCACTCATCTGTTTGTATGTGCTCCATTATTGTGCACACTGTACTTCTCTGATTGAAAATGTAGTTGTCTGTGCAGCACCAAGTTGGGAGGGAGACAGAAAGGTAAGGTGCCTGTCTGGCACCACAGCTCAGAGGGGTGTAAAGCATATCCTAAGGATTGCTAATGCATCAGGTGAGGAGGCAGAACTGCATGAAATTGTCTACCTGGGGTACTAATGACCTGGGTAGGGCAAGGGCTGGGATTGTCTCAGGGCAGTATATGGAGCTATGTCAAGGTCATGCCGAGTCACTTTTGTTAATTAGCTTCCTATCCATGACAGTGGGTGGGATAGATAACTCCTCACCAGGAACTTTAGCTTATGGTTGAAAGCATGGTGCAGAGAGGAGGGGCTCACTACATTGTGAACTGTGGACAAACCTGGAGGGATAAGTGCCTATACAATAGTGATGGCTTTGATCCATCTGGGAAGTGAACTGCAGTCCTCAGTGTATGGTTTAAATGTTACTTTGATGAATATTTAGTATAGTTAAGGGTGTGTGAGAGAATCAGGGATGCACCCACCCCTCACCCCCCCACAGAGACTGAAGCTGAGAGTATGGAGGACTTGAGGGAAGAAAAATCCCCCAGTGTGGCTATGCAGTTCCCTGCTATAAGATATGTAGATCCTCCCCCATTCCTGCTGGTTAGAAAGTACCTGTACAAAGGCTTTAACATGTTTGTTTTTTTATTTAGTTTTTGTTGACCGGGAAGTGCACTAGACAAATTCTGCCTATTTTCAGGCATGTCCGGGGGCAGGGGGACACAGATGAATGCCAACTGACCTTGAACCAGATTAAGCTGTTGGCGGTATTTTTAGTGAATGGGGGAAATTTGGCCAGGGCACCAAGGAAATTCCCCTACTTTGCCAGCAGGGAGCTTGACTTCCTAGGAGCAGAATGGAGGAGCCCAGTTTGGAGACGGACACAGGAGGAGGAAGTGCTGATGTGGGAGGGAAGATGGATGAGGAGCAGGTCTCTGTACCAGCAGTGGAAATGATAGAGGCCGATATCTTTTATGACGCAACAGGACGCTTGGAAAAAGAAGAAGAAAAAGATCGTACTGAGGGAGCTAAAAGCCACAGAGAAAAAGATGGCTTAAAAGCTTCAGATTCAGATATGGGACAAGTAGGTATGAAAGAAAAACTTAATGTGCCAATTATTGCTGCATTAATTGTAAAAGAGGAGGAGAAATATAAAGAAACAAAGTGTGTTTTAACTAAAGCTTTGGATGTGGCAAAGACTGCAGAGCAAGAGGATGAACAGTGCAAATTAAGGAGCACAACTGGCGGGAGTCATCTAGTGACATCCCAGAAGAGGCAGCTGTTTGCAGCAGGTGACATGGCAGCTGAAGTCCCATGCCCAGAGTACCAAACTAATGCAAAGGAGCAAGGAACAGTGACATTATTTTCATTTCCTGCCCTGTCACAGCAGAAACAAGAGGAAAAGAAAGACTGGGACACAAAAAAATCATAGGCTGATAGATAGAAAATAACGAGCCCGGGATGGTAGAATATTCTTTGAGAGCAGTTGGATGGGTACGATCCCTGACTTCAGGACAGTGGACTTCAGGTTTCACACCAATCAGGATGCCAGGTTTGCAGTTAGGCTTGGGAAATAAAACAGAGACACTGGGTGGAAAGGTTCAAGAAAAAGGATATGACACAGAAGAAATAGACTTGCAGAATGCTATAGATGCTTTAATCCTTCCAAAAGAGCTTGAGTTAACACAAAACCCAACTCTGAAATTTCAGAATACAGTTTTAGAAACAAGGAAAAGTCAAGAACATGGGCCTGAAGAACAAACACAAGAAAATATGGACACAAATCAGGAAAAAAAACAAAAAAACAGGAAAATGAAAATAAAAAAATAAAATGAAGGAAAGCTGTTGCAGCCTTATGCTTCCTTTTTTCAGCAGCCGGTATACCCTGCAAGGAGATATAATGCCGTGAGGCTAGTATACAAAGGGGAACTGGATGAATTCCCAGATAGGGTGTATCTGTCTCTAATCGGTGCTCTGTTACCATCTTTTGCACCTGACAAACCCTGCTGGGCTGAACTGCCACATCACCCCCCCCCCCAAAGTCCCTCATCTGTATCTACCGCAGTGCTTACTCACTCAGGAACTCAAACTACATCCTGCTCGACGTCCCAAGAACTCGTACTGGCTTTGGACAACGTGCCATTTCATTCGCACTTCCTACATTCTGGTCCCAACTCCAATCCATTCTAAAACTAACCAGCATTGTCCCAAATAAATCTCTACAAAGCCTTATCCTAATCTAAAATAAAAGATACCTGTCACTGCCACTAAACCCCCCATACTACGAACACAAGAGGGGAAAGGACAGCATTTAGCCAATTCATTTTATCTAGGAGGTGACAGAGGAATGCTGTTTTACCCTGGTCAGCCAAAAACTTGTTACAAGTGTGGTTCTCCAGGGCATATTAGCAATGCGTGTAACAAAGCTGGGTGCACTTTGTGTGGTATGTTGGGGCATGGGTTCTATGTGATAACAGAAAAAGTCTAAAGGCGAGCGCTGTTATCGCTCATTCAGAGTGCTGAAAACATTTTTGGCACTCTGACACCCTCGGTGCATAGGACAATGGCACTGGGACATGTATTTTAGTACTTTTTGGGGGAGCTGTGCCCTCCCACACCACCCCTACTAAAGGATTCCCAACTCCGGGGAGTGCATGTTGGGGGGTGTGAAAGCATGGAAAAATAAAGACTCAGGCCAGGAGCAATAAAATTGCACCAGCGCCCATACCTGAACCCGGTACCTCACCCACCCAACCACAAGCCATCCTCTGATGCTACAATGTAGCTCAACAATCCACCGTAGTGCCACCCCTACAACTCCTCCACCCCCTCCCAATCCATGCTCTCCATGCTCGTTCCCCCCATGCATGTACATATAGCAACATCCTGTCACCCAGGTTGCCCACCTCCTCATCCAGTCACCCTACCCTCCCATCGCTGGGAGGGATTTCACCAGGAAGGAGTCACCATTACGGACTGTGCCCTTCCCCGTGTGCCCACCTCATGGGATACCTGGGGCATGTATTCAGTCAGTGTCAAAATGAAAGTGTGTGCAATCTATGGGGAAAAAGAGCACACTTATAATACATGTAAACAAGCTGTTCTTTCATGGCAGGGCAAGAGGACCTGGAAGAACAGAGGCTTTGGATAGCAATAGCCCAAAGAGGCAAAGCAGGACCTAAGAGAAGTAATGAGTCAGAGGGAGAAACTTGTAAGAATACCAGAAAAACAAAATGAAGTACAACCCTCTCATTCTCCAGAACAAATGGAAACTGAAACAGTAACCCCAGTAAAATAAGGAAAATATATGAAAGAGCTAGTTGGAGAAGAAAATAAAGAAGACACAGAAGGGAAAAAGCAAATCACTGAAGAAAATAGCGTGCCCCCACCCCCAACCCCAGTTCCTCTCCTAGAGCTATGAAAAATTGTAACTAGGAGGAGGCAGAATTGAGTGCAGTCTGCCTCCAAAGTAACTAACACCTCCACTTCAAACAAGTATCAACCACTATTAGAGAACAAGTAATATTCAGAAAATGAATCAGAGGCAGCAATAACTGACTCAGGATAAAAAGAGCTACAAACAGCTTCAGACTCTAGCAATCTAGGTGATAACAGGGATTTAGAAGCTAAAAGCTGGAGTAAAGTCACCTGGAAAAAAGTAGGGCAAGGAATGAAAACAAAAAAGAATACAAAACCGCTATGAGCTCACAAAAATTGTTTAAATTCTGCATTCGTAACTGAAATTGTTAACTATAAATGTTAATAGCATGAAGAAAGATGGTAAACGGAGAAGAGTTTTCTCACACTTAAAAACAAATAATGTGGATATAATTTTTTTACAAGACACAAGGCTACATACAAATAAAGAAATATGGAAAGCAGGGCTACAAAGGTTCTCTGGAGTGTCACACTGATCTATAAGGATAGAAACCTGTACAGAGGTAGGAATATTATATACGGTTTCAGTAAATATTACAAAAATGTTGGATTTAGTCCCAGACAGGATTTTATTAATAGATATAAAATACAATGGGGATTACTACAGGTTAATAAATATTTATGATCTACAGAAAAAATCAAAGACAGTTGCTATATTTAGTCTTATATGGGAGGGGACTTTAATTGTGGGTTATCTAGTAAAGATAGAGGTCAAGCAACTAGAACACAAAAAGTATTCAGTGATATGAATTATTTACAGAATACAATCAATATGGCTAATTTAGTCAATGCATTTCATAAAAGCAGAACCTACATATCAGAGACGAAATATAGCTACCAGAATAGATTTATTTTTCTTCAATAAAACATTGCCAGTCTCCAAAGTTAAAGTAGAAGCAGTAGAATATACTGGCCATGGCCAGATTAATGGATGTGAGGGCCCTACTCCAAGTCATATTTTGTGGCCCGGGGGGCCCCTAAATGCCAGCATCCCACTCTTCTGTGGCACTGGGTTGGCAAGGCGGCAATGACCAGGGTACTCAAGCAGGATCTCCCAGCACATGCCTCCTTGAATACCTATTCTGTCTGCCAAAACCAAAAACCTGAAGCATGTATTATTGAAGCAGTCAGTGGGGCTCACAGCTCCCATCATCTCCCTACTCAAGACTACTTCAAGCTTCTAACCTGAGACATGCTCAAGCTCCTTGTCTCCACAATGCAGCTGCCACAATCTCCTTCTGTGCAGCTATCTTCGTCCTCAATTCTTTCTGTTCTCCTACTGTCTCCTCCATCTCCATCGTCATTGCTGTCAACTTAAAAGCTGCTTTGCTGCTGAGTTGCCATCCTTGTCCCTACTCCAAGACATTGATGCCAAAGCTGCTAAAGAGAGTTGTGCCAAGACTGAGCCTTAAGAACCATGCAGGTGACTGTAGTCATGTCAGAGATTAAGTTTCCAAGAGCAACCTGCTGCAACGTCCCAGTAATGCATGACTCAAACCAAGACAAAACTGTGCCAGCCAGCAAGTCCCACACAGTCCCACATAGTTAGTTCCTCAGGTGACTTATCAGCACAACAGCACCCCATGGTCCACTGTACCAAACTCGAATCTTATTAAAGACTCAGTACTCGGATTACTGAACACAGACCACATCTTAGTTGGTTTCTCTAATAACTCATTTCATTCTGCAGCACAATGGCTTGGACACTGCAGCACACAGACTAGTCAACATACCTGGTGTGGCCTGCCTTGGTTGGCCTGACTGATGTAATGAATGTCCTGATGATTGAACTGGAGGAGGATAAATGCCAGCCTCAGCCTGGTGGTAGACAGATGAGATGTCTGAGATCTTTTCCTCAAGATCATGTAGACAGCAGTGACATGACTCAGCCCAGCACGGGAGGACTCCGAGTCCTCACAGCAGCACCAGAGGCCCAACTTAAGCAGCACTGACTGACCCTGGCTACACCAAAAACACCAGCAGTACCCAAAGCTGCACACCAGGTGACGAAGCTGAATCTAACTCCAGGCACCCTCCAAGGCCCGCTCTCTTTCTCTACTACTATTGTGTCTTCTTCTTTGATCGAGATGAAGATGAGACCGACCACCAGCACCAACGAGGCGACTGACTGTTGACGTCCACAGCCCTCTCGTCCTCCTCTTACTCAACTCCTCACTGCCTGGCCACATGCCCTGACACCATGCAAACGTACGCACTGATTCCCACTCCCCAGTAGCCACACCTCCAGAGGTCCTCTGATGGACATGATTGGTTGTGTGGTGAGGTCAGAGTAGATCAGAGGTGGAGCCAGAGCCGTCTGTCAGAGATTCTGAGAGGCTCGCTAACAAAAATATCTTCCCACTCCCACCCTCACTTAAAATCCCCCAAATTTTCCTTTTAACTACCCCCAGTTCTTCTAACTGTACCAACATGTTTTTTCTGTCAGGTGATATTGTAAAGTAAGCCCACAAGCAACAAATCCCCTCTCCTCCCCCAACCCCTGTTACATAAGAAACCAGTGACACTTCAAACGAACTTATCAATGAACTGCTAAGCTGCTATTTATAGGAAACACTTAAGTACATGAGGAATTGTGCTTCTCCTTCTCAGTAGAAATAGTCTCCTTCTTGGTAAGCTGGCATGTAAAACTGCCACCTGATAGTTAAACTCACCTGTTGTTAAACGATCCTAACAAGCATTATTGTAAAGACTCAATGATCAAATACTAGAATCTAAAACTAATAACCAAGCCAAATAAAGTTGCTTGTTAAATCACAAGTGCTGTGTAAAGTGATATACTCAACGGTGTTGGGTTAAGTTTGCCACTGTCCATTAAATCAGACGTGAGGTTGAAAAAGGATTGAGCCATTTAAGAAATGTTAGGTTCTGCCATGTCTCTATAAAGTTACAGATGAAGCTTCCCTTACTGACTGATAGATCCAGTTGAGTCTTTGAAGTAAACTGAGTGATAGATTAAATCGCAAGTCATTTACCACATTCCAGCCTTATTCCCATTCTGGAAGCTGAGGCAGTGGAGGTCGCGTAGCGATTAGTGCCGATAAAGTACAGCTAATGTCCTCTGAAAGTTGTCTTCACAGTCTCATCTGATGCTTTCACTTAAACATGTCTGGAAATGCCTTTTTTTTAAATTCCCATAAGGCCTGATCTTGGGTTTCATAAGTTTGCCATTGATCTCCCACTTTAACTTGAAGCACTGCATGGTATTTTACACAAAATGGCTTTCCATCGGCAATCAGTTTAGACATGAGTGGGTGTAGTTCCTGTCATTTAATTCTGACTGACTGGGGTAAATCTTGAGTAATTCTGACTCATTTTCCTTCCCATTGCACCTCCTGCAGTGCTTTCACTTGCACTAGTATGTGCTGCTTATCTAAAAAATTAAGCAGCTTAAAGATAATAGGCCTGGATGGCGAGCCGGGTGGTGGTGGTGGATGAAGCACCAGATGAGCTGTCTTGATTATGTAGGCAGTTCCGTTTGGAGAAGGGACTGCTATTTTTTTTGCAAAATATTTGGATGAAGAGGATTGGTGAGCTACCTTCTTCTTGCACTGGAATACCGATAACCAGGAGATTATTCCTACGGTTTCTCCCCTCCAAATCCTCAAGCTTCTCCTCTAGGTTTTTGATTTTTTCGATTTGCCAGAGTGTGGTCGATATCCATTTTGTCTTGTTTCTTTTCTAGGGATGTTAAGCGAGCTTTGGAGTCACTGACTTGTATTGTGAGTGAGTCAGTTGCTATTTTAATATGATGTAACTCATCTGTAATAGTAGTGATTGACTCCTGCACTGGCCTCATTATTTCTAAGAAGCGCTCTTCTGTGAGTGGAGTAGTCCCTGCGGTTGTTTTTGCTGCCTGTTGCTTAGTCCATTTAGGGGCCTTGTCTTTCTCGGGAGAAGGCCGTGGAGAATGCTGTAGTGGCGCTTTGTGCATGTAAACTTCCATTGTTTTGGAAGTTTGTAGGCTCCAGGAAGACTTTAGACACTAATTCAGCAGGTTAATTAGTAGGTTTTCCTCCAATAAAGTAGTTTAGTGGTGAATTATTGCAGGTGACGAACAGAGCAAAAGGAGCTTGCTGCTTGTCTTTTAGGCTGCCATCACGTGACCCATGGCAGGGGTTTTAATAACAGATCAACCCATAAAGATATTAGGGATAGAATATGGTGCCCTCAGACAAGATTTGTATAATTGGGATAAAAAAATAAATCAAGGACAGGAAATTTCTAGAAAGTGGAACAGATACACCGTGTGTAAACAGAAGGTGGTGTAGTTAATAAAAACATACTTACACCCCTTGTTTTTGTATATAAGTACTGTCCCCCCCCCCCCGGAAAGGGAGACAACAATTCTTACTTTCTTTTTTCAAGCAATCTGGGGAGCAGGTTAAACCCCATTAAGTGGAATGTCTTATATTTACTGGAACAAAAGGGAGGCTTAAACATGATCAATCCAATACTGTTTCTGTTTTGTAATTATATATATAATAACCTAAGGCCCATATGTATACAACAGACAAAACGGACAAAAATGCTATCTAATGCTATTAAAGCATGGTACTCGGGGTGGGATAATGGGACTTTAAAAATCTTTAAAGCAGTAAAATTTGTACCACAATATCTTAGAGAAACCTTTGTGAGGCTTAAACAATGGAGCATAACAAGTGTGATGAATAGAACAAAATAAAAAAAAAACAGCTGTATCAGCAAGTTATGGAAATACATTTTACAGAATTAAAACCTTTTGCTACTTGTCCAGATAAATATGTATCAAATGTACAGAAACTAAATGCAAAAAAAAAAAAGAATACCAATGAAATATAGATACTACGTGGCTATGTTGCCATGAAAAATTAAACGTTAAAACAAATCAAAACCATAAAATGAGGGAGGAAAGGAATTGTGCAAGGTTACAATGTATCACAATGCCGGAAACAATGGAGCATTTTTTTTGTGTGTTTTTAGATAAAAAAAAACTTTTGGTCATATGTAACATTGTAGTGGGGAAATTAGGTTTTTACTAAAGCAACTTATGACAATCTAATATATGGAGTCTATGGAGTTGAATGGAGACATTTGGAAAGAAGTACCTTACATATAATATTTACAGTGTTTAAATGGTATATTTTGGAATGCTTGTTGTTTATTTACACTACAACAAAAACAGATAGGGTATGTTGAACTGTTTAATGATATCACAAAAGAAATCCAAAAAATTTATTTCAAGGAAAAAACAGAACAAACTGATAAGTACACACAGAAGTTGTGGAGGAATCTACCTTAGAAACATAGAAACGTAGACTTTGATGGCAGATAAGGACCACTTGGCCCACCCAGCCTGCCCATTTCCCTACCTACTGGATAAGCTACAGATTCTAGTTAACCAACAGCCTACTTCCTACAACCTCCCTCTATAATTGCCTTGTGTCTGTCCCATGCATGTTTGAATTCCCCCACTGTTTTAGACCCAACGACCTCCTCAGGAAGCCTGTTCCATGTATCCACCACTCTCTCCGTGAAAAAAATTTCCTCACATTACCCCTGAGCCATCCCACCATTATCTTTAAATTGTGCCCCCTTGTTCTTACACATCTCTTTTTCTGAAAGATGCTACCCTCCTGGACTTTGTTGATTCCCTTGAGGTACTTGAACGTTTCTATTATGTCCCCCCACCCCTCCTTTCATCAAGAGTATACATATTAAGCTCTCTCAGTCTCTCTTCATATCGTTTCTGCTGCAGACCCTGTACCATTTTAGTTGCCCTCCTCTGGACTGCTTCCATCCTGTCTATGTCTTTGCGTAGATGAGGTCTCCAAAACTGCACACAGTACTCCAGATGGGGTCTCACCAACTGTCTGTATAGAGGGATAACCACTTCCCTTTTTCTACTTGTGATGCCCCTTCCTAGGCATCCCAGTATCCCCCTGGCTCTCCTTACTGACTTTTCACATTGCTTACCCACCTTAGGTAATCTGATATGACTACCCCCAGGTCCCTTTCCATTTTTGTTGTTGTTAGTACCTCCCCTGCTATTGTATACTCTTTTCCTGGGTTTTTGTTTCCCTGGTGCATTACTTTGCACTTCTTTGCATTGAATCTAAGTTGCCATATGTCTGACCATTCCTCCAACCTTGCCAAGTCCCTTCTCATCTTTTCTACCCCTCTTGTGTATCAACTCTGTTACAGATCTTTGTGTCATCTGCAAAGAGGCATACCTTTCCCTCAGACCCTCAGCAATGTCACCTATAAAGATGTTAAAGAGGACTGGACCCAGTACTGAGCCCTGAGGTACTCCACTAGTAACCCCCATTTCTTGGAATGTGTTCCATTCACTATTACCTTCTGTGTTCTGTTGTGCAGCCAGTTTGCTGCCCAGGCTACCACCCTGGGACCCACTCCCAGGCTGGCTAACTTGATTATTAATCTTTTGTGTGGGACTGTGTCAAATGCCTTGCTAAAGTCTAGGTAGGCCATATCCACAGCCCCTACCTTGGATAACAGATTCAGATGTACCTATTACTTAAGACTGTTAATCAAAGTGAAATGGAATATTTTTTGTTTTCAGAAATTCTAAAGGATATGTATATGTGATGTGTTTGTGATTGATTACATTTTTCAATAAAAACTAATTCTTCTACTCACAGGTGAGGGAACCTCTAACATCCTGGCACTTGGCCAAGATGGCATCCGGTGTGGAAGAGGAGAGGCTGGTAGTTGAGGAGATGGGGAGAGGGTCTCCTCTACCATCTTGGCCCTACTAGAGACCCCTACAGGACATCTTGAGCTGGATATGGAACATGCAGTGATGGAGGAAAATTTGAGCTATGGTCCAGCAGATTGTCCTGCTGATGAAGCAGCAAAGAGTTCTCAAGAGCTGCTGAGTTTGCCTAGTGATGATGGATTTATGGATTTCCAAGATGCAAGCCCTACCTTACAGGACCTACTGCAAGAAGAAGATGTGAGGCATGCCATGAAGAGAACGGCCCTACTTGCACAAATGTCAGGTGATATGGAACATCAAGAGTTTCAGGTAGATAAAGAGCCTGTTGTACAGATGGTTGGGATGGATGAAAGGCCGATCACAGCGATGATGTTTTCAACTCCAATGGCAGAGGTAAGGGCTGATACAGCTTCATTGTTTTGTACTAGAATGGATGAACAGAAGGTTATGGGAACTGTGTCAGGAATGGCAAAATTGGATGCTCAGTCTGGCCTAAGATGCCCGACAGTGCAACCAATAAACAGTTCTGAGATGGCTATGTGGTCTGTTGACAAAGCGCTACAAGCAGCAGGGTGGAAGAAAGAGGCAACTTCAGGATATTGTTTCTCCAATTCATATTTCTGGGGCTCTGCATGATGTACAGAACACATCCGAAAATGATCTATCCCAAAAGCCTGTTGTGCAGAATTTGGAACTCCCACTGGAATTAGATTTGAATCAGAATCCCACTTTACAATTACCAAGTACCTCTGCTGCATCATTTAATTCTCAACTGAGAATTTTACCTCCAGAGGTAACCCAGACAGATACTTGCCCATGAAAACAGACCTACTTGGCTGCTGCTGCTGCTCATAACAATAGTGGCAGACCATATGCCTCTTTCTTTCGTACCCCTATTCAGCCAGCTAAACACCATAATGCAAGACTGTATGTGGCAAGGGTGTTAATTAAGTATTCGCTTAAGTTTTTTGTGAATGAAATCCATGCTTTTATTCATGTTTCTGGAGAAACAGTATTTGATATCAGTTTCAAAACACAGCAAGGTCTTGAGTGCTTTTGGATTAAATACCAAGGGTTGTGGAATACTCAGCTATGGACCCCTTTCTATTTTCTCCCCTTATCAAAACCCAAGCAGAAAACCATCATGATTCTCTTCCATAGTGAAGGTGTGAACATGAATGATTTAATACACTGGGTTAAGGCACGCTGCACAGTTCTCTCAGACCTTGAGGCAGTATTTGATTCAGAATAAATCTGGACTGGGGGTTGGTGAGTGTGGGTCATGTTGAAACTGAGTGACACTGAGGTAATGCACCTGCCTAATAGTTTCTTTTTGGGGAGTGATAGAGGAGTCCTTTTTTACCTGGGACAACCTAAGGCATGCTATAGATGTGGCTCAGTCACACATCTGAGCAGTGCCTGTGACCAACTAAAATGTGCCATATGTGGTGAAATGGGACATTTGAGAGCATACTGTACTGAAATAGAGAGGTGCAACTTATGCGATGTGGTTGGTTACAACTTTCAGTCGTGTCAGTGGGTGGCACATAATAAACCAGATTTGGAAGACAGTGCTGAACAAGCATTTATATCACCTTGGCCCAGAAAAAGATGATTTTTGCCAGAAATGAACCGAGATAGGAGGTTGTACAACTCCCTCCTATGCAGTTCCTGAAGATATTCTGCCACAGCAGACCCAGAAAGGGATTCAGGCTCTCGAAGTCAGGATCTGATGGGACCTCAAGGTGGATCCTCACCCCCTCACCCTCAACTACATCTGGAATCGGAAGCTGGGGAAGGTGACTTTGAGAGTGCATCTGAAAGAATAAAAAAAATTGGGTTAGGATCAGAACAGGACATGACTGAACTTGGATCTGGAAGTATCTCAGATGCTATGGCTATGAGGCATCCCCCTCCACCGGATGACACAACTTAGTTTACTACAGTCCGGGCTACCAGGAGTAGAAGGCTGCAGGAAGCAGCGAAAGCTGCTCAAGCCTCCCGAGAGTTGGTGACAACCCAAAATAAATATGAATTGTTACAGATGGATGGGGATGTATCTGCCAGTGACTTGGATGCTTCTTCTATCCCATCTTCAGTACCAGAAGAGACAACTGATACTGAGATTTTGATGGTGCATATGGGCCCTCAAAAATGAAAGGCTAAGGCTAAACATAAGCTAAAAGAGTCAGCAGCCCATAGAGGGAGGATGAAATGATTGAGTAGTGCTCCAATACCAATCTTTCCCACATGCCTGAACATGTCCCATGTACACTTCACACCATTAATGTAAATAGCATAAAGAATTCAGACAAATGTGATTTGGTGTTCTTCTACCTGACCATGTGTTCTTTGGGTATTGTCTTTTTACAGGATGTGAGGTATCATACATTGCATGAAGTAGAATGTGCTAAGCAGGCTTGGCACCCGGTCCCCTCCTTCTGGTTGATTAGCCAAGAAGCATGTTCAGGGGTTGGGATCTTGTTCAATGGTCCAGGTGTAGAATTGCTTAAATTAATTGATCTGCTCCAGGGAGGGTGTTAATCTTAGATGCTAAAATTCATCACATACCGTATAAGCTCCTGAATATTTATGCCCCTCAAACAAAAGCCCTTAGAGATGACCTTCTCAGACTACTTCAGCCTTTCTTACATACCTCTCAGTTTGTAGTATTTGGAGGTGACCTTAATTATGGTCTCTCCCTAAAGAACAAGACTTCCACTTCAAAAACATCAAAGTTGTTTTGTGACTCCACTTTCTTAACATCAGTGATTCCAACCGCACGTTTAGTGGATGCTTATAGATCCCACACTAATTTACATACTCCCACTTTTCATAAGGGTAATCTGGCCACTTGCATATATTTCCTTTTTCTGTCTTGACATATCCCCATAGTGCATGCAACGGTTAAAGTTGCTGAATTTTCAGATCATAACATGTTGTCAGTAGAGGTAGGGGAGGTGAGCCCTATCCAGAAGGGACTGGACATTTGGAAACTGAACATGTCTCTGTTACAGGACGAAAAATTTAAATCCTAGTTATACGAATTTCTAGGGGCTAAGAAATCTGTAAGTATCTTGTATGACAATATTATTCAATGGTGGATTGACACCAAAAGAGATTTGTGTAGCTTTTTGAAAAACAGAAGCAAGTCAGTTAGTCTGAACAAATACAAGGAGTATCTACAGACTACAATGAGATTGCAAAAGCTGATAACATTGTCGACTACAACAAAGCATGATTACGCATTACAAATTTGGGTATTAAAAAATCAACTCAGGTTGTACCATATGGAGAAAGCCCAGTCCCTTAAACATCAACAACAGTTTGGCATCTCTGGATCTGTAGATTCTGTTTGTCCTTATGAGGCATGTCAAGCATGGGTGGGAAAAAAGGAAATTACTGCATTGTATAACTGACAGAATGTGGAGTACAAGACTAATGCTGGCATTATGGAAGTTATTACAGAGTATTCTGTTGATAAATATGACCCCAAAGCCTTTGACATCTGACAGGTGGAGTCAATGTTATCCCACATTACCTTCCTGGTCCTCGCACAAACGGAGAGTGAACTGCTAGAAAGGCCGATACAAACCTTTGAAATAATGGAAGCCATTTACTCTCTAAAAATCATTATACAATGGCAAGAAAGAATCCTGGCTTCTGATTGGTCAGTTGGCCATCACAGCAGGAATGGTATCCTGGCATAACATCCCTGCTGATGATGGTATTGAAATTGATTATTGTTTGCATCTTCTCTTAAAAAAATATTTTTAAACACTAAAAAAAATTATTTAAAGTTATTTTGTTCTGTATAAAACAATAAGCCATTGTATAATAGGAATAATGCCCTCCAGGGTGGGTGTTATGCTGGGATAACATCCCTTCTCGGTTGTTGGATGCCCTCGCCCAGTGGTCTAAGGCCCAACCACCCGAGGTAGCATGTTATCCCACCATAACATCCACCCTGTCAGGCATTAATCCTTTAATATGGCACCGGGCCCTGATGGCTTCCATTAGAAATCTTTACATTTATTTCGAGAGAATGGACTGAGGAGTTACAGAGTGTGTTCAATTGTATGTTGCAGGAACAGGATATGCCTTTAAACATGAATATGGGATCTCTCATTCATATCCACAAAAAGGGGGATAAAAAAGATATTCAGACTGGAAACCAATTAGTCCTCTGAATACAGATTTTAAGAATCTAACTAAAATTTTAGCCAAACAGTTAGTGGGAGGTGGCCAAGACAGTAATTTCTGGGGCACAAGCCTCCTCTATCCCAGGTCAGTGTATCCAGGACCATTTGCTTTTATTGAGGGAAGTGACTGGAAAAGGGAATGCAGGTCAACTTGATGGCTTTGTCCTGTCGTTGGATCAACGTCAAGCATTTGATGCTGTTAGCCATGATTTTTTATGAATGGGTCTCCATAAATTTCAAATTCCGGCTGCATTTATCAAATGGATTAAACTACTATATAACACTACTATGGTGTTTCCACTGGTGAATGGGTGTGTGTCCCTTTAATCAGTATCAAGCATGGGATACATCAGGGATGCCCCCTGAGCCCTGCTTTGTATATATTTTTTTTTGATCCACTATTGCAGATGCTTACTGATTCTTGATTGCTTGTCCCAATCTTGAATACATCTGGGCTATGTGTTCCAATTGTAGTGGTCTATGCAGATGATATGTGCCTGTTGTTACAAAATGAAGCCTCAATTGTGGAAGCTTTATGGCTATGTTCATCTTTTGGGAGTGCTGCAGGGGTGACCTTTAATTTACAGAAATGTGTGGGCATGGTACTGGGGAGGCTTTAGGGAATCCAGAGAGGGTCAAAGGTATAAAACTTACCTCTGAGCCTATTAGGATTTTGGGAATTAAATTCAGAAAAGAGCATTCAGATATTCTGAACTAGGAAGAAAAATTGGAGGTAGCCCAAATAAAAATTTTGCCATGGAACAAATGGAAAATGGGGAAGAAAAAACAACTATTTTTGATAAAAACTTTTTTGATACCGGTTTTTCTTTTCCTTAGTTATGGGTTCCTACCCCCGAAACGTATGGAGACATGCCTCTTAAGTGTTTTCTTCCAGGCTATATGGGGGAGCTAGTTGAATCCCATGAAGAGGAATATTTTGTATTTTCCCATTCAACAAGGTGGTTTGAACATGGTACACCCTCTTTTATTTTATAATTGTATTTTCTTTATGGCTAATTTACGGCCTCTTCTAGTTAACACAGCGAAAGGGTAGGAAGCTTGGACATATGAGGATATCGAACCCTGTTTCCAACTTTGGGATAATGGAGAGCTATGCATTGTTAACCAACAGCCACATGTCCCTCTGTACTGGAGGGAGATCTTCACCAGATTACAACAGTGGAAGGTAACTTCCCAAATGGTTGTTGAACTACAGAGAAAAGGTTTATATCTTGAACTATTGAAAACTATCTGTAAGGTTCCCTTGGTGTTTGATCATTGTCTGGAGGACAGTAGACAGGCCCTTTTGACCCTTTTAAGAAACCCCAGGATCCCCCCCTCCATATGTTGGCCCTCCATTGGCATAGCTGTCATGGGAAAATTAACGTTAAAGGAAATCATAAACAGGCATGTAAGAGACTGTGTAGTAGACCGGAATGTATTCCACAGGTTGAGACTATTGCACACCTTTGTTTCCACTGTTCATTTACAGTATGATGGCCTTTTAGGCCTTTTTAGCTTACACATGGTTGGTACCAGCTTTTGCTTTGGTATCTTATGCAAACTTGATGTATGGGGAAATGATGGGACCTTGGAAGGTATGGGATGCAGATACTGTTGCAGTCATTTTCAAGGTATGTAAATGGTACTTCTGGAATACACATTGCCTTTTCACACTTCAACAGAAAAATATTACATACCTAGAAATGTTAGGTAAAATTCTTAATGCTTTGAAATTGATTTGTGCTAGGGAGAACGCTAGCTTGAAGGAATACCTTTGGCTGTCAAGATGGCAAGATTTACCCTGGATAACAGACTAAGATTTTCTTATAACATGATGGATGGTTAAGTGTGGTTTCCTGTTTTATTCTCCTTTTGTTTTCCCTTTTTGACAGATGAACAGCTTACTATGTGTCATTTAGGTGGGGTTAAAGTATTGATATGACTTATCTCTGTATAAAGTCTTATGTAGGTTTTGTTTCTGTTTGGTCCCTTTCCCATGTACATGTAAACTGGATTATTGTGTATTTTTTGTTCTCATACTTGTTTTCATACTTTTTCTCATAATTGTTTGTACCTATATGTAGTTCTGTATTTAATAAAACTTCCCCCTACTCTTTTTGAGAAGTGCCATGGGATCTTTAACATCCACCTGAACTACTACCAGAACAGGCAGATGGGACCTCGGTTTAACATTTCACCTGAAAGATGGAGCAGTCTTCTATCACAAACCCTGAGAGAGGAGAGAGGCTAGAGGTGAGCCAGTAACAGGGAACCAGTAGGCCCCATGCATCCTCCATATTAATGCCAAAATAATACTGGAACCTGCACCCAGGCTAAACTCCCCAAGGAGACCAGGCTGACCTTGAATGGTTGTTTGTCACTGGTCTTTAGCCGCATCATCCCCTCAATGTACTATGTAGTTAAATTTGTATATAGTTACGTGTTAGAATGTAATAGAAATAAGTTAGTTTTGGGCAGAGATACCAATGTAGAAACGCTGTACTATATGGAAGTAATGATTGTCCAATATCTCAGTCCCCCCATGTGCAAATTAGAAAAAGGCAGCTATTTCCCTTAGTGCTTAACTTGGCTAAACTGCCGAATTTGCCCACTGTTGGTCATGCTTAGACATACCAGCCAAATTTCCTCTATACTACAGGTGATGGGTGAGATCACTTGCCACACGTGTAATCTCTGGGGGCTTACCACCCCAGTCAAACCAAATAAAAGTGATGTCCCACCTCAAAAGGTTGAAGTCAAAGGTATCTTTTTTACAAGAAACAAAACCCACTAGTGAAGACCATTCTTACTTAACAAGAGATTGGGTAGGGCAAGAGATACATGTTTGTGCCCCCAACCACAAGTAAGGGGTAGTTATTCTCATACATAAAGGCCTCAAATGGATCATTACACAGAAAGAATGTGATTCCCAAGGCAGATGGGTCCTGGGAAAAATGGACAATCCCACTGAGCCGCTCCTTCTAGGCAACATATATGCCACTAACGAAGATAACTCCACCTATTTCCACAAATTTGCTAGCAAATTAGACAACTAGCCACAAACAATACCCCTACACTGATAGCAGGAGATTTTTACCTAATATTGATGCCCCTTTTAGATAGTAGCTCCACCGGTAAGTAGCTTCACCCCAGAGGAGTACAAGCAGTGCACCAAATGATGCTAGACCTAACTGACATATGGTGGATGCTTAACTCCTGAGACAGTGATTATACCTATTACTCAGTGGTCCATGAATCACATAGCTATCTAGACTAGTGGATAAGATCCCCGTCCATAACCCAAGCAGTCCTAGACTCCTCAGTTCTCCCCTTAGTCATATCTGACCACAACCCAGTTCAACTTCAGCTATCTTGGGACCCTCTTCTAACTACCTCCCCTCCTGGAGACTAGACCATCTTCTACTTTGGGATCCAGACTTTGTCCCAAGGGCACAAAAAGAAGTCATGTCCTTTTTAAAGAAAACCTCATAGAGAATACCTCAGCCAGAAACACGTGGGAGGCCTTTAGAGCAATCATCAGAGGGAAAATCATTGGCTACACAGCCAGTAGGTGTAAAATGAAGGAGCAACAACTCTGTACATTAGAGGAAGATCTTAGAACAGCTGAGAAACAATTCAAAGCCCAGTCCAGTCATAATCCACACTCTCCCCTGGGCCGTAGCATCATAGGGTTTAGAATGGAGATTAAAACATTACTGTCCAGGAAAGCAGAGATTTTGATTCCTCGACTGTGGTGCAACTATTGGGAAGAGGGTAAGATGGGGGGTAAAATCCTGGCTTATCAGCTGCAGAGGCAGCAGTAAGAAAGGTTTATAGCTGGCCTCAGATGACCTACAGGACAGGTTCAAAACAAGTCACAAGAGGTCAACACCATTGTGAAATCCTTCCACGTCACCTAATACATGACCTCTCACCCACAAACACCTGTGGGGATTCAAATTTTTCAGGATGAGGTTACTTTCCCCAAGCTGACACCACAGCATGCAGAAATTCTGAGCACACTACTAACCATGGAGGAAGTCACACAAGCCCTTCTTTCCCTAAAAATGGGCAAGTCCCTATGAGGCGATGGATTCCCAGTAGAGTTTCTTCAATCCTTAGCTCCAGAAGTCTCCCCTGTGCTCTGCAGGGTGTATTCTAAAACAGAGGAACTAGGAACCTTCCCTCCTACCTTTAGAGAAGCAGTTATAACAGCTCTACCTTAAAAAGGGAAAGACCCTACATCAGCAACAAGATATTGGCCTATCTCTTTAAAAAATGTAGACAGCAAAGTCTATGCCAAGGCCTTGGCCTTAAGACTCTGTCGGTTGCTGTCATATTTAATTCATCCATCACAGGTAGGGTTTTTGTTCAGGACAGATACAGTACAGATCATATTCACTCTCTGATCAACCTCATGCACTCAGCAAAGAATTTACCATCCCCTGCAGCAACCCTGGCCATAGATTTTGAGAAGGCCTTGATTCTATTGATTGGAATTACTTACATCTGGTATTAAAATATCTAGTTTTTGTTGAATGTTTCCAATCTTGGCACATTCCATATACTCCTCCCCCACAGCCCATTTCTAAACTAACTCCATTCTCTCCTACCCCTTCCCATTAGGAAGAGATACTAGACAGGGATTCTATGTGAGAATGGCGAGCACCGAATGGTGACCTGCATTATCGTGACATCAGGCCGGTGAAAACAATTTCACCACCCTGATATCCTCGGTGCACAGAAGAATGGTTCCTGGGACTTAAATCATTTGCTTTCTGTAGGGGGGCTTCACCCCCCCCCCCGCACCTTCTACTTAAGGATTCTCAACTCCAGGGGGGTACATGTCGAGGGGAGCGAAAGCAAACAAAAATGCAAGTTTGGGGCCGGGCGCAACAAAACCACAGTAGCACCTGGACCCAGACCTGAACCCAGAACCCCAGCACCACAAGCAGAAGGCCAACCCCTGATGCCACAGCGCAGCTCGGCAGCTGAATGCAGTGCCACCCCTATATCCCCTCTGCCCCCTCCCAGGCCACACTCACTGTGCTCGCTCTCCCCCGGTGTGCATGTACATATAGCGACATCCTGTTGCTATGGTTGCCCACCCCACCACATCCAGTCACCCTCCCTCCCCCCTCGGGCTTTCGCCCACATCGAGTCGCCATTTTGGATGGTGCCTTAATTCAGGCACCCACCTCACGTGCTACCCTAGACAGGGATGCCCTCTATCACCACTTCTTTTAGTTTTGGCCGTAGAACCACTAGCAGTGGCTAATAAGCAACACAGAGAAATTCAGGGAATTAAGCTCGGTCAGCATCAGTATTCCACCCTTATGTATTCAGATGACCTGTTACTCCCTCTGGCCGACTCAGACAAATCCTTAAAACCCCTTCTACTCCTGCTCCATAATCTCACTTGCTGCTCTGGGTTGAAGGTAAATCAGACAAAAAGTGAGGTCCTACCTTTAAACCAGCCATGTCACACCAATGTAGTACCTTTGCACGGTCTAAGATGGGCCCTAACAGAGTTCACCGATGCAGGAATAAAAACAGTTCCAAACATTACACACTTGTGCGATATCATCCTACAGCCCCTCCTGACAACGTGTAAAACTGAATTTGATTGATGGAGACTACTTAAACTTGACGTGGCTGGGAAAATTGCAGTCATAAAAATGGTGACCACTCCAAAACTGTTCTATCTGTTCTCACATCTTCCGTTGGAACTCCCAAAAAACTGACATACTACAATAGATAAAATTATTAGTTATTTTTTTGTGGGAAGGAAAGAAATCTAGGTACAGTCATAACACACTAAGGGCCCACTAGAAAGAGGGTGTATCGTGTCTTCCATGGCAGAGGGATACAAATTAGCCTTTCAGACAGTGCAAATGCTGCACTGGATTAGACCTAGATCTGATGAATCTCTTCAGTGGAAACACATGGAGCAGGAGCAGAGTAAAGTATATACATTTGCTATACTAGTATACTCCAGTCCACACAAAGACCTGCCATCCCATCCCATCATGTGGCCTACAGTCTGGTACTGGTCTCAGCTACACCGCAAGCTGAGTGCAAACCCAATACCCCCACTCCATGCACCTGTGCGGCACAGTCCAAGTATGTTAACAGACAAAAAGCCTGTCTTCTGGCCTCACTGGGCTACTAGGGGCATTCAATTTGTGGGAGCTATCTAAGTGACACAAAATCCACTGGTAGCCACTTTTCAGACACTGCAAACCCGATGGGCCTTCTGTCCACAAATTTCTGGAGATATCTCTAAATCAGAGATATGGTTAAAATCCTCCTTTACTCAAATGACTGTAGCTCCAAACCTGCTACCTTAACCAACTGGTTACCTCTGTCCAAAGGACAGGCCAACAAAACGTACTCTGCTCCTTGAGACAGAGTACTCAGTCAATCATTTGATTCCAAAGTCAGATGGGAGGAAGTCATGCACATTATAATAATAGACCAGCAATGGAGCTGTTGGAAATTTGAGCACAATACTTACACAGATGCCAGGATAAGATTGATCCAAAATAAGATACTCCACTCCTGGTACAGAACTCATGCATTTCTCTGTGCAGCTAAACTTCTTTAACAGACAAATGCTGAAGGTGTCAGAAGCACAAGGGAGACCTTTACCATATTTTATGGACATGTCCCATGCTTCAGTCTTTTTGGAGATGAATATGTCAATTAGGAACTCAAATACTACACAAAAAGATACCTCTGTCAGCAGCCCTGTTGTTATTGGGTATGACATCCGAGGCCCCACATCTGAACCTACAGGAACACAGGTGGTTGGTTTTACTCAGCATACAGGCCAAATGACTAATTCCATGCTAATGGTGAGACACTAATGTCCCCAGCTTGCAGGAAATCCTCCCATCCTTAACACAGCTTGCAGAAATGTATAGATTAACTTATGTAGCAGCTAATAATTTTTCAAAATACCATAGTTCCTGGCAGCCATTCATGATATTCACAAACCCAAAGATGGTAATAGGTTAAGTCTCCTTACTTGGTTCCCTGTCCCTACGTCACATTAATGGGGACGGACTGGTAATGTAGACAATTTTAGGATGTGTTCCTCATGATATCTCTGCAATGTATATAGTTTTCTTAATTAGCTTTAGGTTGTTTGTGGTTGTATTTCTTTTCCTTTTTCAGGGCAGGAGGTCTTCTGGACTTTAAATACCCGTAAGTCACCATATACAGTAGCTGAGTATGTCAAGTGTTTATGATGGCATTATAACCATATGTGATAAATTACTACTACCATACATAGATTGCTTCACTGTAACCAGTATTTATGTCACTGTCAGTGTGTGTCTGATGTCATGGATTGATGTACCTCCTGCATACTAATGTGTGTAATCTGAAACTTTTAAAGCAAAATAAAAAGTTTAACTGCAAAAAAAATGTAGACTGGTGACTTTTTTCTAAATCGATTAATTCATAGATGGATATAGTGTTTTTATAAGACACCAGAATGTATATCAAGTATGAGATCTTACAGACCCAAAAAGCATGATATGGGGGAACCTTCATTGTGGTCACTAGGGAAGACCCTATTCAGGGCTGGCAATCATTTTTAATAATCCCGACTTACCTGGAACAAAACTGGTAGCTATCTGACCAGGAAGGGTTGTATTATTTAATATCTCATTTATGGGAAATCTAGATTTAGTATTTGCCGTATTGGTCCTTGCAAGAACAGATCCAGAAACAAATGATTTGATACCTTTTAATGGACCAACATAGATGTAACAACAAGAGCAAAGTGCTCTAGCTTTTGGACCAACCAGTCTATCTTCAGAAGCGTAGTGGCAGTTATTTAGAAAAAACAATACTTTTAACAGCTAGATCATGCAGAAAAAAACAGAAAAAAATCCCCATTGGTTCAAAATACTCATTTAAAAAATACAGATGTTGATGTCAGAGAAGTTTAACAGTGCCATGTTACCTTCAGCTGGGAGGGTCCCAGGGTCAAAGGTGTATGGTGCAAAACACATACAAAGAATCCTACTGTATATAAATTTAATTTGCATAGGATAACACTGCTGGAGCAGATGACTCTTAAATCAAGCTATGAGTGTCACAGTGTGTATAAGGATGTGATTGCTGAAAAACAACCCCCACCCAGATTAAAGATATACCGAGATTGTCTTAGGACTCCACGAAGTTTCAGTGTATGCATTATAGACAAGAAATTACCAGTAAAGCTGACTTAAAAACATCAGTGCACACTGTATGATGTGTGAAACTTAGCTGGACCTATCATTATGGGGATGCGGGGGTGGGGTAGGGTGTATTGTTTGTGTGAAGAGGAGGAGAGAAATTACCTTTTTATCTTTTTTTCAGATTCCTTAGACACTTCTGATACATCAAGTTGTTATACACTGAGAATTTATTTACATCAGTACATATCAGGCTACATGGTCTTAATTCCTTGGTGGTCCTTGACTAGAGTTTTTTGTTTGACACTATCACTGTCAATTTAAATTTAAATTATCTTTTATAAAGTCCTGTCACTACACTAGAGGTTTCTGAAGTTTATGGGGCATGATATCTAGCTGTAGATTATAGCTGGGTAATAGGTCCAGCTAAGTTTCACACATCATGCAGTGTGCACTGATGTTTTTAAGACAGCTTTACTAGTAATTTCTTGTCTATAATGCATACATTGAAACTTCTTGGAGTCCTAAAACAATCTCAGTATGCCTTTAATCTGGGTGGGGGTTGTTTTTCAGCAATCACATCCTTATACACACTGTGACACTCATAGCTTGATTTAAGAGTCATCTGCTCCAGCAGTGTTATCCTATGCCAATTACATTT
Organism: Neoceratodus forsteri; assembly: GCA_016271365.2. Lineage (NCBI taxonomy): Eukaryota > Metazoa > Chordata > Ceratodontiformes > Ceratodontidae > Neoceratodus > Neoceratodus forsteri. The sequence continues at coordinate 540,341,083 of CM057456.1, read as the reverse complement.
ATATGCAGTAGGATTTTTTGTATGTGTTTTGAGCCATACACCTTTGGCCCTGGGATCCTCCCAACTGAAGGTAACATGGTACTGTTAAACTTCTTTGACATCATCATCTGTATTTTTTAAATGAGTATTTTATACCAATGGGGATTTTTTTCTGTTTTTTCTGCATGATCTAGCTGTTAAAAGTATTGTTTTTTTCTAAATAACTGCCACTACGCTTCTGAAGATGGACTGGTTGGTCCAAAAGCTAAAGCACTTTGTTCTTGTTGTTACATCTATGTTGATCCATTAAAAGGTATCAAATCATTTTCTTCTGGATCATTTGTGGGAATACAGATGAGAGTAATTAATATATTTATGTCTCTCAGTCAAAATTCAACTGAACAGAACTATTGCTAGGCGGAGATTTTAACTGTGGGGTAAGAATCACTGATTCAGGAGGCAAAATGGAAAAAAAGATTCAGTGATGTGGCATTTATTGATTGACTTAGTGACTGATTGATTGATTAATTTTAAAAGTGTTAACAGGAAAGACATTCTGAGCTGGTAACAGCTCATTTCCATATGTGTCTTGGGGAAGGGGTAAGGGAAGAACAGAGCCACACTAAGAACAATAAATAACAAATACCATTAACACAAATACAATCAAATAAAATTATTTTTTTATTTCTTTATTTTATTTAATTCACAAATTGGATTTACAAACCTTTGAGTCAAAGACTCATTTACAAAGGTACCTCATCACAGTGAGGGGGGACAACATATTTGTGAGGCAAGACATTGGAGAATAATACATGTAAGATACAAAGGAGTATACAAAGCAAGGCATTTCAGTGACCAAAATAGGTGAGATACAGTAGAGCAAATAAAACTAATCTGTTTAGTGTCCCAGTGGAGCATGCAGGTTACAGTGCATAGTGTACAGACTACAACAAACAATTCTAAGTAAGCTAGTACATATGCAATAGTAAAGAGACAGATTGGTTCAGAGTGGTGCTTTTGGAAAGCTCTATAATGGACATTTACAGCTCGGAGTGTCAGTGAGGTGTTTGCGTAGGGCTATTTTGAAGGGGCCGATTTTGGGGATGTTTGTAATGTGTGTGGGGAGGGAGTTATACCAGGAAGGTGCTCTGTAGTGAAAAGACCTTTGGGTGAGCAAGGTCCTAGCTCTAGGCACCTGGAAGGTGGCTTTGGTAGTATTGCAGGTGATGACCAAATGGGAGGCCCATTAGAGTGGTATAGTGATACCTGGGAGGCAAAGCCCAAGTAGAGCCTTTTTTTGCCAGTATACAGGTGTGGTAGTGCAGGCGTTCTTCAAACGTGAGTATGTTAGAGGTGGAGTAGAGCTGGCATGTGTGAGTTCTGCTGGGGGCACTGGTCAGGAGCCTACAGGCTTTGTTGATAGAGGTCTGGACTTTGGTGAGGGCAGTGGGGTCAGCAGCTGCATAGGTATGGAGTCCATAATCAACCAAAGACAGAATGGAGGAAGTGATAGCCAGCCATAGGGCAAACTCAGGGAGGCAGTCTTTGTGGCGGTAGAGGGGTCCAATCTGGGCATTCATGGCATAGGACAAAGCGTTAGGATGGGCATGGAAGGAGAATGCTGAGTCAAAGGTGAAGCCCAGGTATTTGTGTGTTGATACCTGTTCAAGGGGGTGGAGAGTGCTGGGAATGATGTGAAGGGGTACATTTCTGGAGTTGCTTTGGTGGTGTGCAAAAATCATAGATTTTGTCTTCTTGAGGTTCAGAACCAGACGATGGTCGAGGAACCACTTTTCAGCTTGGCTGAAGGTGAGTTGCAGAGAGCTCTGGAGTGTGACTGGGTCAGGGTGTGAGGCGACGAGGACTGCGTTGTCAGTGTATAGAAGCATTTGGCATGTGCAGGAGCTGGGAAGGGTGTTTAAAAAGAGACTGAACAATGTGGGGCCCAGGATGGAGCCTTGAGGGGCCCCAGAGCATACAGGTAGGGCAGTTGATAGGATACCATTTAATTTGACCCGTAGGGCTCTATCCTGGAGATAGCTGGAGAACCAGGCCAGAGGGCCAGATGAGAATCCCAGCTGACAGAGGGAGTCAAGCATTAGTGGGTGACACACAGTGTCAAAGGCCTTGGATAGGTCTATGAACACTGCCCCGGCAATCTCCCCAGTATCAAGTGCAGAGTGTATTTGGTGGGAGAACTCCAAAGGGCTGTAGGGGTGCTGTGACCAGGGCAGAAGTCATGCTGCTCTGGGCATAGTATGTTGTATTTGGATAGGTAATCCATGAGTTGGGTGGATACTATTTTCTCCAGGGCTTTAGAAAGGAGGGGGAGAATGGAGATAGGTCTGTAATTGTCTGGTAATGTGCGGTCTCCATTTTTATGGATAGGGGTAATTTCAGCCAACTTCCATGCACTCAGGAATTGGCCGAGGCATAGGGATTGGTTAAGAAGGTCTGTGAGGGGGGCTAACATGACATCAAGTGTTAGGCAGAATATCCTAGAGTCAAGGGGGTCACAGCTCGGGTTGTGGGAGGAGAGGGCTTTTAGGAGAAGTAGTTTGGTGTCATGGGGAGAGATGGTCCTGAAGAGAAATGGGGGTTGGGAAATAGATGGGTGGTTGGATGCAAGGATAGGGTCAAAGAAGTGGACAGGAAGAACTGCACTTAGGTCAGAAAATGTTGTGTTGAGGCAGTCCGCAACACATGGTTGGTCAGTATTAATTGTGCCATTAATAACCATCTGGGGGGAGAGCAGGTCTTCCCATTAAGCTCCTTTATGTTATCCCAGAAAGCTCAGGCAGATCCCCAGGATGAGGTCAAGATGGTTTGATAGTAACTGGCCTTGGCTTGTCTTATGGCCCAGGTGCATCGGTTGCGAGCGGCATTATAGACTTGCCTGTCAGCTGTCCTGCCGGACTCAACTGTAATGTGCCATAGGTTATCCCACTGCTTCAGTTGCTGGATCAGAGAGGGGGATATCCAGGCAGCATTTTGCCTCTTGGAGTGAGTGTTGGTGACAGGGGCAAAGATGTCACAGGCCTTGCAGAAGGCACTGGTGAGGAAGGCTAGAGCAGTATCTATATCCGTTGAGAGGGACATTGGGGACCAGTCAAGCTGGACAAGGTACTGTTTTAGCTTATTAAGGCCCCCAGGGTGGAAGCAGCGATGGGAGGGTGGCATTGTACGTGGGATTGAGCATGGGGGAGGACCAGAAACAGAAAATTGGTGAGTGGTCACTAAGGGAGTTGGCTAGGATGTTAACAGACTTGATTTTGTGTGGGCGGTTTGAGAGTACTATATCTAGGAGGGAGCTGGTCCCACTAGATTGGTTAAATCTGGTGGGCCGAGTGACCAGTTGGGATAGGTCAAGGGCTGTGAAGTTGTCCTTAATGTGAGCTGTAGTGGAGCCAAGCCAGTTGATGTTGAGGTCTCCTAGGATGAGCTGTTCAGTCTTGTGTGACAGGGTGGAGAGATAGTCAGTGAGAGAGCGGATAGCTAGACTTTGTGCCCGTGGGGGTATGTAGGTGGCTGTGAAGTAAAGCGGGCCATGGCCTGGGTCTGGGGTGATTTTTAGGGTGATGGCTTGGGCCCCGTGGTCGAGTTTGGGGGTAGGTAGTAAATGACCCAGGAGGGAGTCACTCAGGTAGACTGCACACCTGCCACCACGCTTACCCACATGATCTTCTCTGAAGAGGGTGAAGCCGGGGAAGGAGACAGTAGAGTCTGGAGTTGATTGGGAGAGCCAGGTCTCCACTATGGCAAGAATGTCGGGCGTGTGCTGGGAGACCCAACACTGGAGTGCAGCAGTCTTCCTTGGGACACTGCAGATATTCATAGAGGCAATGCGGAGACCATGTCCAGTAAGGGGTGACGGGGGGGGGGTAGCTGGTCCCGGTCCAGGGTTAGGGTGGATATTCCCAGAAAGCATGAGGAGTAAGGTGATGAGACAGAGAAAAGGACTACGGCGATTGTGGTAGTGATGCCTGGGCATATGCACGGATCGGGGGGGCAGTGCAGGGGATAGGTAGGGAGTTAAGGGCAGGTATGGTTAGGATAGGGAGGGACCACCTTCCACTGTGTACAGGGGCAGGGGGTGGGCGTCGGTGGTGGTGGGGGGGCAGTGGAGTGGTCCAGCATGTGAGGTACATTAGTGAAGGGTGGAAAAAAGATGGTAGGGCTATGAGCAATGGGGGGATGTGCCCAAGGAGGCTGAGATTCTGGCAGGTGTCCACTTACGGTAGTACTGGAGAGATTCTTTGCAGGAGGGTGGGATAGGATCGTGAGGATTAAAGCAAGTATCCAGAGTACTACTAGGGATATGTTTGTGCATGGGATGAAGGGAGGTAGATAAGTGTTGGCAGGCAGGATCCCCCTTGTGTTCAAGGACTATAACCTGCAGGTGAGAAAGTGAGCTGATTGGTTCTGCACCACACGTAACTATGTGTATAAAACAGAGAGCCGACCAAGAGTGGTGGTGTGGCTGGCGGGGCCAAAACAACACGCTTTGTATAAGAGCCTGGCACTGCTTCTGTGTCCTTGAAAGCATACCTATGGCAGTCCGGGGGGTTGGGGTGATTCCCGAGTCAGGTCCAGGGGAGGGCAGGCTCTTCCAGCCCGCATGACCCAAGTTGGCAGCTCCGGAGAGATGAGACCCCTGGAATTGAGGAGAGAGGGGAGATTATAAATGCTTGGGTCAGAGACATGGCTAAGGTAGGACAAAAGAACAATTCCTGAGATTTTTTAGGGTTACTGAGCCTATCTGCAGGTCAGAAGTGATACTGCTGGGAGCCTTAACAGTTCAATCCTGAGTTTCACAGATGAGGGCTGCGGTACACAGGTAGATGCTTCCTAAATAAACAAGCGCTAAAATGCCTATTAGTAAAGTATTGAAAGCAACTGTAGGATTTCCTAGCTTAACTACAAAATGAGGCAACTGTAGGGTTTCACAAAACTGACTTACTGCTTAGGCAACTGTAGGTTTACATTAAACTGATTATACACATTAGGAAGGTTGGTTACTTTCTAAATAAGCAACTGTAGGATTTCTCTGCATTTACTGTTAGGGAAGCTTGATTATTTCCGAGCAAAAGCAACTGAAGGGTTACCCTATCTGTTATATATTCTTAAGGGAGCTTAGTATTTTTCAAATAAGGCAGTAGGTTTCACTAACTGTGCTAAACTCTCTTAAGGCAATCCACTAACTGTGATAGAGTCTGTTGAGGTAACTATACAAGTAACTGTAAATATATGTATATCCAGCAGAGAAAAAACATTGAAAAAAACTATCTTCAGTGCTGCGCTGACTCTTAAGGTGCATGTGAGGTTTTGGAGTCTAAGTCCTTTGTTCAAGATCCTGATTTGAAATGGGGATTGGCGCCAAAACAACATGCTTTGTGTAAGAGCCTGGCACTGCTCCGGTGTCCTTGAAAGTGTACCTACACAGTCCAGGGCATGGGGGGTGATCTCCGAGTCAGGTCCAGGGGAAGGCAGGCTCTTCCACCCCTCATGACCCACATTGGCAGCTCTGGAGAGATGAGACCCCTACAGCAGTCCGGGGGGGCGATCCCCGAGTCAGGTCCAGGGAGGCAGGCTCTTCCAGCCCTCATGACCAGCGTTGGCAAGTTCTTTGCAAAAACTATGTTAATGCACCAGTTAAGGGAACAACAACACCAAAATAGTGAGAAATGTGGTGTTAGGGATTCCAACCTAACTCCCGAGCAACAATAATACAAAAAAAAATTAGAGTTTTGGTCTATGGACTCTTGGCAAATCAGTGGTGGGGTCTTCTTTGCGTGAACAAAGCACATCATGCCTGACATTATTTGTTCAGGGAGCAGGGTGGGCATTAGGGTTGACAACCCCAAGAAACACAACACCACTGATCTGCCCACGACTCCAGAGACCCACAACCCTAATATGTTTTCCTTTTACTACATGGGGTTGGTGGTGTGGGAGTGGAAAGTTAGGTTTGGAAACATTAACACCATATTTTCATACTTTTTTGTCATTAAGTTGCACCCTAACGGATGTATTTTTTTACAAAGAATTTCTTTTCTTTTTCAGATAGTGGAATCGTATCCTCATTCGTGCATGTCCCCTGAACAAATGCAGACACACCAAGGGAAGACTCTGTCCACCTACAGAAGTGCAAGGCCATTGCAGGCACTGCACTTCCATGAAATGATAAAGTTATGAATAAAAGTAAAAAACCTATTGAAATACATGAAACTGCACTTACTTGATTTTTTTACTATATCTTTATTTATTTTCTTTCTTTTTTAGAAGCATTGTTTTCTTTACTTCTATGTCCTGTTTATAGGGTCTGCTTTTAAGAGGTACACTCTGGTAGGGCTAATCATTCCACCTAACCATCAAAGGGACTTTTATTATTATTTATTTTTCTAAAGCCTGTTACAACAGTATTCTAACTTCTGTACTGCACTATCCTCTTCCTGTTCTGTTACGATGGCCTCTTACATAACCCACCTTTTTTTTCCCTCTTCTTTTCTCTGTTTTCCAAGTCCCTCCAAAAATGCATCCTTAATGGCTCAAAATGATAAAATGAATATTTAAAAGCAATAAGTTGGCTAGCACAATTTATCACAGTACAAATACAAAACTGGATACAAGTTATGAAATGGCCTATATGAAATGGCCAATGCTTTTATGCAGCATTATGTAAGCAATGACCCATGACAGGGTATGCAGTTTTTGGGGAATAATTAGTGGCTTCCTCTTTTTTCCATAAGGAAACCGTGGCGTAATTTGCCGTTATAAAGGAGCGTTTATAACGGCAAACACGCGCATGGTTTCCCCCTCTCTGCGCATGTGCCTGCTCAAACTCTGCTCGCTTTTTAGGATGGCGACAGCGGAAGTGAGCGCGGTTGTTATGGCAGAGAAGAGAGTGATGTTGAGCGAAAAAACAGCTGCGGGACTGCCTCCTCAGGTATTTGAAGGGGATGGGATGGGGAAACAGAAAGCGCTTTTACTTCCGGAACCGCAAACCCGCTCGTCTTTTTTATTTTATATAATTGCTGATGCAAAAAAGAGAAAGCCAACAATTATATAAAATAAAATATGGGTTGGGGTGTGTGTAAAACTCGATTTTACACACACCCGAGTTGTGGGATGCTACATAAACCCCGAGGGCGAACCGACCCATACTTTATCCTATATTTGATCAACCCTCTGGGTGTGTTGTGAGGCACAAGGCCGCATGCCGAGTGTTCTCACAGCACACGGGGTGTTGATTAATCCCCAATAACCATACATCCTAGAGTGGGTTATTGCACTTATAACATGGGCTATATAGCCTATATATCTAGTGAAATAAACAAACCAGTCTATTATAACATGCAAAAAACATGGGAATTTAATTATGTGTCCTTCCACAACATTAGGACGTAGTACCACACTGTAGTTTGTTTGCTGCCACTGCAACAAACAGTGCCAACAAGGCCTATGTACACAATAAAATACTGCCAGCACTGTGAGGTAATGTATCTACTGAGGATTATTTGAGGCATCTTGCCACTGGTGTGGTTTTTTTGTATGCTTACGTTTATTATTCAGTAAGTAACTTAGAACTGTCACTAACACATAACAATTGTGTCATGTAGAGTTTTAAAGTTTAACAGAACTATTAACACAACAGATAATGGAAGTTGCACAGAGGAATAAAAGGCTTATTTGAAGCATTTTGCCACTCATATGTTTTTTTGTATGCTTCTGTTTTCATTTAGTAAGTAACTTAGAACTGTCACTAACAGACAGCAATTCTGTTATGCAGAGTTTTTAAAGTTTAACAGAAATATTAGCACAACAGTTACTGGAACTGGCACAGAGCAATAAAACTGTAGCACTGCTCTCTCAGGTTTCTTTATTTAACTGCACTGTGCTGATGCCTACAGTATATAACTATTTGAATACCATCCTATAGGGTGCTATATGTGTTTGCACTGTGTTGTGCGTCATGATTGTGAAAAGTGGACTGTGCATGATAATGGAAGTGCACAGTTCCTTAGTTCTGGAATTGTTCAAATTGAAATGTTGCTACAAGCATTTTCTTTGTCACTGATTTCCATGGAAGAACTTGCTGTCACTGCATTTGAATGTGATTTTTGCTGCCTTGCGCTGCTGCATGAATCTTTTTCACACATGTTCAGATGCGAGGCAGTCTCTTCTGTGCTCTCCATTAGTGGTGCTCGTACTGACATCAGTAGGCTGCTCCATGTCTGCATATCTGATGTTAATGCTGCCCAATAGTTTTCAAGGCTTGCCTCCCACTTATGACCTGTCACGGTCATGATTTCACGAGAAGCAAGCCCTGCATTTGATAATATTTGCACTTCCATGCTTCATATACTATGGTTTGTCCATTTCAACAATTGTGCCATTTCTGATATTTTGGGCATCATACTGCTAAGAAAGTTAACCCCCATGGGTTGCAAAGTGTACCACATGTTGTCTCTTGGCAAATAACTCTTTTCAGGTGCAAGTACAAAGCTGGTACACCTGGGGGACAGTGGCTCAAATATTTCTTGAAAATTTGTAACGGGCAAAAAGGGTTTCATGGATCAGCAAAGAGAAATTCATGCAGACTCTCCTTGTTGGCACCCTGCACACCCTGATGATTCTTGGTGTGAGAGTTAAAACTGAGGGACAGGTATTCAGTGCCATCAGAAAATTTCTGTGCAATAAACAAGTCTTGTTGTAGGTCCTGTACACCTTCCCTTCCTTGCCGTGTGAGGCCAAGCTGCAGTTCAAGTCAAACACATTGCAGAAGACCTTTTTGGAATGGCTGGGGATAGTGCTTTAGATGAGCACAGCTTTGCTAGATCTTCATCACTTATTGGGGGGTGATGAGCAGCATGTTATTTGCCCTTTTTTCTCCATTTTTTAAGTCTAGCAATGAAAACATTGTTAGCAGATTGAAACATAGGATCAGATGAGATATTTACCTGTCTTCTATTATCAAGATTATTTAAAACTCTAGTCAGTCCAGCTCTCAGGTAAATAAAGGAGCTGATTGTGTACTCTTTCCAAGCAGCACCTTTAACAGTTGCATAAAACTGTCACAATAATGTGCTCAAATCTTGCAGAAGTTCTTTGAAATTAACATTCTGCTCATGACTTACCAGTCAGTCCTTCAGGACATGTAGTGCCCAGGCAGTGCTTTTTTGTATGTTTTCTTTATCTTTGGACTGCAGTAGTTTATCTAACTCTGCAAAAGAGAGATGGTCATGATGACCATGTGTGTTCTGTGGTGGTTTTATGCATCTCTCTGTCCCAACATCAGGTTTCTTCTGCGCAGACTTTTTTAGAAGATTCATGATTTCACTTCCTAGTGTACGATCTTTCTAGTTTCCTGTGCTTCTTATTATAGCCTGAGTACCACTACATCTGCTGGCACTTGATGTATATGACTTCTGTGATGTCTGAGAGATTGCTACACTTTTAAATTGGATTGGGGTCTGTGGCTGCTTGCTATTAAACACCTGTGAACATTTTTTGCTGGTACTGTCAATGTCCCGTGAGATCACCTTTTGCTTTTCTGTGACACCTTTGCTTACTGACTCTGGAGTGGAAGTGCTGGGTGATGACTCCTTGACATACTGTTCTTAACTTTTCCACTGCTTCTGTAAAATTCATTGTACATATCTGTTGTGCTGTCTACCATGGTACAACACATAGATTTCCCACTGTTTAAGGGGCTGCACTGATTTGCACTGCCTGTATATGTTTGTACTTTAGAAACCAAAGGTGTACTGTCCATATTTCTGACAGACAGATTACTATACATATCTGCTCAGTCACTGTTTATTGAGGTCACTTTCCTTGTACCCACCTGATTTTCAAGGCTACCTGAGCTATTCTGTTGGACGTTGACAGATTGCATGTGCAATGTGGCTTGTGCTCTGTCTCCTCGGCCACTTGCATCTGCCTCAGACAATGTGGTGTGCAATTTTTGTAATGCACCTTTCTTTGGTGCTGTTCCACCTTGGAAGTGATACTGTAGCAACTGGTTCAGTGAAAAGTGGCCAAACAATGAAAAACGTATTTCTATTTTTTTTCGTCAATAGCTGTGCCAGACTACAAGGTATGTTGTGCTGAAAACACTGCTTCAGTACGATGCTATGAAGATGCAGTACATGCACATTAATTCTCCTCTGGGTCACATTATCACACGTAATGTGATACCCGTATGAAGACAAACACAAAAGTGCCATGTAATCAGATTTTGTGCTTTACAAACTCTTACCTGTATGTGCTGAAGTAATGTTGAATACCAGTTCTTTTGCTGATCTGCAAAAACATATGCTCTAGTAATACACACATTCTTTCCTGCTTTTATTTATTTGCAAGAAACTCCGGACCGTGCTACAGTTCATTGGGACCAATGATGAGGGGTGTTGGGGGAGGAACCGGCAAACTCCCAGACAACACATCTCTCTCAACAGTGTGACACAACATCATGATGGATGCCACTAAAACTCTGGTACTGTAATGTTTCTTTTACAAAGGGGTGCTGTGCTTTTTATAAGGAGGGTGGGTCCATTCAATGTGTTGTCATGCCATTATGTTTTACTGTGTGGGGAGGACAACAATGGGTATTATAGCAGTGCTACTGTGCAGAACACATAGATACACTGCATTGTGACACATGTACTGTGCATCAGGACAGTAACTCAGAAAATTGTTCACAAATCACCCTATACTACAGTTTCCACCGAGTGGGTGGGTGGGAAATCTCTGATCAGCTCCTCTCTTGCTAAAAAGCGATAACAAGATGACTACGTTTAACAAATTTTAGGTCTCAGATTAACAAGATCTGGTATGATGTATGCATTTTAAAGAGGAGACTGATCACCACAACCAAAGGAGCTGACTGATTAACAGAGATTAATCAACAGTCACCTGATCAATCTCTGCCAATCAGATCAGAGAAACATCGTTGCCCATTTTATAAGTGCTTTTATGTGTTTCCTGCTTGTATTAATGCAAATGCTATGTAGTACAATGATTGCTGCTGTCCAAGAAAACTCAGACACTTTAAGCACAATTGAAAAGTTTTTGTGATATGAGAAACACTGGAGGGGAACATGATAAGCCATTTCCCTCCAGGCTGAAGTATAAATGAAAAAAGATGTTTTCCTTCTCCTCTTGTCGAGAAAATATATAATTTATTTTATATTTTATGTAACTACTTTAGATGTGCTGCCCAAAAAGAGCCTGTCAGCTCTCTTGAATGAATTAAGCTCCCAAAAATGGAACGTCTTACAGAGCAACTATTTTTCATGGCAAAGCAGTTGCTCCATATTGGAGCTTGCAAATAAAACTGTAATGATTGCTAGTCGCTCTCCTTTTGGGCTCAAAAGCCCTAAATTAAGCTGCCAGTTAAACCAAAATGGTAAAAAATGCTTACTGAAGTGCTGCAAATAAAGAGGGAAGAGAGTGGGAGAATCAGATACAAGCACTATGAAAAGTGCTGTCTCTCTCTCTCTCTCTCCCCCTCAGCATTCTGTGCCACAGTGCTTAAACTGGAGACAGTATTTATTTATTTATTTATTCCAATCTAGGATTACAATACCTTTGAGCCGAGGTTCTTTTACAAAGGTTCCACGTCAGTATAACAGAATTGGGGAAATTAGCCCCCCTGTAGAAATCTTTTTTTGTAATTCAATAAATTTTTATTGACACTCTTGACAAAGCACAGATTTTACAGTGTTGCGCAGATATACATTGCAAGTTAAGTGTGCCACAAACATATTAGCTTTCTTGCTGGTCACGTGTTAATAATGTCTACAAAAACTAACTAAGGATATAACAAGTTAGCCAGCTAATACTTTCCTCCCTACCCCACCCACCCCACCTTCCATAGCATCCACACACTAATTGAGGTAACCCTAGGATTCTCCGTAGTAGGGGAGTCAACAGGACAACAGTACATCTAGTAAAGGGGCAGCGTCTACTAATAGGTAATCTTGTCTTGCCAAGTTGATAAAACGGCTCCCAACGGTCCCCATATGGAGTCATATAATTGAGCTCTGTTACTCATCTTGGCAATATGTAACTCCACTTGTAAGGCAAGCATCACCTCTCTGTACCATTCTATAATTGGTGGGGAAGTCGAGTCCTTCCAGTGTCTTAGAAGGACAGCTTTTGCTGCGGCCGATATAATGCCCATATATAATTTGTCTCGCTTGGTCGTGCCAGTGTGAAAGCTATTCAGCAAACAGATTTCTGGTGTAAAAAGGTCCACTATGCCTGTAATTTGTGATAAAGAAGCACTAATTATTTTCCAGAAGGATTGAATCTGAGCACACTCCCATAATACATGGTGTAAGTCTCCTTCCTTGGTTCCACATCTAATACACGAGGGTGACAACAATTTGCCCATTCTGTAAAGTTTAGCAGGAGTGTAATACATATTATGCATGATATTAAATTGCTGTAGTTTATATCTATCTTGTCTAATGTTTTTGTGGTTATTATCCCATATCTGTTCCCAAATTCCCTGATCTTCCACCATCTGTAATCTTTGTGTCCAATAGTAACAGACACCAGAAGGGAGATTTCCATCTATATTTTGCAATAGATTATAAACTCTTGACCCTGTAGAAATCTTGCCTGTCCCTGTACAACCATTACTCTCTTCAAAAGACAGTATAAGGAAATACTTTACAAGCCTCCAGTCTGTAATGGGAAAGTTACTAATCTTCTCTACATTTCTCCACCTGCTTACCTATACTCTTCTGGTGTGTATGATCAATGTCTAGGGCTATGAGTCTATACACAGCCGATTGTTTGTACTCTGCACTTATGTACTAATTGACTCTACTTATATTGTATGCTCATATCAACCTTACTGTTTGCATAGAAACATAGAAGTTGACGGCAGATAAGGACTGCAAGGCCCGTCCAGTCTGGCCATTTTTTCTACCTTATGAATGTGCCATAGGCCTGTTTGTTCACCTATGTTGCAATTGACATCTGCACTTTGCACTGTCTCCCAAAGAATGGAATGGCTAGTCTAGTCCACAAATGTATGTAACTGTCCAATGATATTTGTACATAATTATTTGTATCTGTGCTGTTTTCTTATGCTTAGAACATTTGGTTCCCCCGGGTCACACCTGAAAAAGGGACTTGACTGTCTCAGTGGACCTACCCAGTCATCAAAATTTAAATAAATAAATAAATAAAATAAAATAAAGTAAAAAAACTACTTTGCTTACTCTGCTTAAGTGGGGAAAAAAAATTTAAATGAATATAAAATAATAAAATATCCCTTTTTCAGTTACTGATTGAACCTCTATAATAAAGCAATAAGAAGGAGATTGCCACAACACTTCCCTTTAAAAGGGAATGCAACCTAAGGTTGTTTTTTTTTGTGTGTGTTCTCTACAAATATATATAACAAATGTGATAAAATCTCACCTTAAGGCATGAATTCATGGACTCCTCTAGGAGTCAGTGGCCATTTAACATGGCTATTTATAGAGTTGTCCAGAGTTAATGCCCCAGAAAAAGGGGTGGAGCTATGCTGATGATGACCAATTTCATAAACATTGTCTTTATTTTTATTGGGAGTCCTATACATCTTTATATGATTGAATGTATAGAGTCTAAACAAAATGCTGGTTCTAATCTATGTCTTTATTTTTCACATGCATTGTATAAAGACAGCAATTAAAGATTATAAGTAAATGAGCAGACCACATGATCTATGGGAGGAGTATATAAACCCCCTGAAATTGATTGAAGGAGTATTGTTTTTTCATTTTGCCCAGAGCCTGGGGGAGGGAAGGACATGTAGTCTTCATGTCCTCAAAGCAATCTGAAGCACAGATGAGAAATGATTCCAGGGATGTCATGTGATCCTGACTGTTGCACCCTGACAAAGCTCATATAATGATTTATTTACTTTCATTTTAGCTTTTTTCATTTACTTTTTCATTTTTGAAGTTCTTAAAATAAAACCAAGCAGCAAGCATGTTGTACCTTATACAAACTGAATTAATCTCTTTTACACTGACACCTTGTACATGTGGTTTTAGAAGTGGGATACTTAAGCAATAATGTATGACAGGGTGAGTGTTGAGCAGGGATAACATCACACCTAGGGTGATGCCCCAGAAGTGACGTTATTGCAGAACAACACACACCCTAGACTGCATTATTGCTATTATACATAGGCTCATTTATAATAACAAAAAAGAGAGAAAGAGATTAAAAAAGACTTTTTCTCAGCAGATTTTTAGTTGATTTATCAATATGGAGGTATATGAAGAAAAAAAAATGGTTCCCTTTTGTCCAATAGGTGGTGCTGCTGGTGAATGATTGGCTCTGCATTTTAATCTGGCTGCTCTCTACACAAACATTTCTGTTGGTGTTTCAGATCCCCCCTGCCAGTTAAACTTTTGTTTTCTGTTTCTGCTGTTTGTCAGTTCGCTTCCCCCTCACAGTTCATTGTGTCCACAGACTTTAATTCAACTTCTCCTGCAGCCTACCCTGGGACCCGGTGTCTTGTATAACTGAAAACTACAAATCGGGAACAAGTAAAGACAGGAGGGACAGTTCCAGTTTTCCGAAAGGGGTCAAGTAAGTGGCCAGAAGCTTGTGTGGGGGGATTGCTGTTTTATGTTGGTTACTTAAACTTGTATCTTGTAAATTATTTTTTGTACTTTATGTACAGTATTTTCCTTTTTTTTTTTTAAACTCTGGTACTGTATCTTGCTCCTGTAACACTGTTGCCATCTTTATGACTTGGGTCATGCCTGAAAATGGCCCATTGGATCAGTGCACTCACCTGGTAAACAAAGGCATAAATAAATAAATGTGGTTTGGCAGTAAAAAAACAAAATAAATACAAAAAATAAAAAATAGCTACTGCGAGAGGAGTTGTGGTTTGCGAGACTAGCGAGTGCATGCACGTGTCTGTGAAGCCGCTAGTAGAGGTGTTTTAGAAAAAAATTCAGATTTTCTTGTGGGCCAGTTCTTCATTACTTCTACTTGGAAAAGAGGACTGTAGGCAGATGTGAGTTATTTTGTGTATTTTATTTAAGACTGGCATTTGGAAAGTGGTGACATCATGGGGGTGGGGGGCCGAAATCCTTTATATTGGGAGCTCTGAGAGATGGTTACTTGTGGAGGGGACAAATGATTTTTGACTCAGTCATGTGGTCATATGAGTGCCTGACCTTGATACAGTGATTTTGTACTGGGATAACATCACTGTTCAAGGTGGCACCTGACCAATCAGAACCCAAGAATCTTTTCTTGCCATTGTATAATGATTAATATCCAGGTGGTCAGAAGAATGTCAATCAGCAGATACCAGTCCTGGTATCAAGATAGACCTGAGGTACATGTCTGAAGACCAGAAAGACAGAGTTAAACATGGAAATATAGAAATTGATGGCAGATAAGGACTGCTTGGCCCACCTAGTTTGCCCATTTTATCTTCCTACTATAATACTGCTGACCCTACTTGGTCTCCGGCTTTGCCCTCCCTTTCCTAACCAATAAAGTTCCCATATGCCTATCCCATACATCCTTGAATCCCATTAGAGTTTTTGCCACATCCACCTCCACTGGGAGGCTGTTCCAGGCATACACCACTCTTTCAGTGAAGAAGTACTTCCTCAATTTTCCCCTGAATCTACCCTCCCAGCTTCATAGTATGACCCATTGTTCTTAGGCATCTTTTTTTCTGAAAAATGCTTCCATCTTGTACACTATTCATACCCATGAGGTATTTGAAAGCCTCTATCATATCCCCCTCCCTCCCTTCCTCCAGAGTGTACTGTACATATTGAGGTCCTTAAAGTAAGTGTGGAACCTACCAGCAACTTTCCAGCACTGAAAGCCAAATGGCATTAAAACATTGAAACACTGCATCAGCCATTCAAACGCTAACTGTGAGAAGAAGAAAATGTGAAAACAACCATCAAAAACCAGGAAGTGCAAGCTGGTGAAAGCTGCAGGCAGCAGATCACATAAAGACTTGTGATAATTGAGGCATGATGTCATACGAGGGATGACCATCTGAAAGTGTGGCAACTGGAAGTGGAGCCAGAGGGAATGGCGGTGAAGATTCTGATGACTACATCTCATCCAGCAACACAGGCAGCAATGTCAGTGAGCTGGAGGCAGGGATCTCAATACTCAATCAATACAGAGATGACCCCTGTGAGACAGATTTATCTGCCACCAATGAGTCAGGCAACAGTGAAGGCAGTGCAGTGGAGGATCCTGAGGCATATGGGGAGAAGGACATCTGGCATATAATTAATGGTAAGTGCCACAGAAATGTCCAAAAACTACCACAATGAATGTATGTATGTAGCCTGACAGAGGGAAAAAGCAATCACAGTTTCAGATGTAAACACAAGTGCAGTATTGTGGACTGGTGACAAGCAGAAACCAGCAGCAGTGTGAACTGGGGGCAGTGGAACATACAAAAGAATGGTGCAGGGAGCAGGTAGCCGAACAAGGGAAAGCCACAAAGTGCAGAGCTGAGAATAACATCTGCATGAATGTCTGACAGCATGCCAAAGACATGAACACAACTCAGGGCAAGCATGAGAGACATACAGTGACAATCAGTCAACCCCCCCCCCTCCAACAGCACAGCACAGCACAGCACAAAATAGCAGAACAAGGAAACAGCATGGCAATACAACTGTGAGACTGGGATGTACAGTATCATTGGCAACCGGTAGACTGCCCACAACTGCACAGCAGAATGCAGGCACCAGACACATGCCTGCACATCCCTGCATACGAAGCATAATCCAGTCCCCCCGTCCCCCACACACACACATATGGCATGGGCAACAACAGCAGCCACAGGAATGCAGACAGCGATCCACTAGCACCCCAGCAAGCCAACCCAGCACAGTGCAAGAAGGGGAACAGAGCACAAAGGAAGTCAACACAGGAACTGTACCACACACACTGCATGTAGGAGGCTGTGTGGGTAGAACAGCACAGATCCAGTACAGACCACAGGAACCCCAGCACAGTCAAGAATGCCCACCATGACCCCTGAAGAATGGATGGGGGGTTCCAAACCACAATGGTGCAGGTCCCAAAGAGTGGACCCTGAGATGCACAGTCAGGTGCTGACAGAACCGTGCTGAAGAAAGCAGGTAAAGACATGCATAGCACCATTGCAGAAAGATGCAGTAGCCACTTCTGGACCTGAACTGTAATGCAAACACATTGTCACCATGCAGACAAACTTTGTAACTCCCAAATGACACAAGGACACACTCCAAACAACATGTGTGGCCAAGGGACTGGAAAACGAACCTGGTCTGTGGCCCTTTCCCCCCATAGCCATAGACAGCACACTGCCCAAACATCATCCTGGCAAAACACAGTAGGGTATCCCACACAGACAATGGAAATGGAAATGGCCAAACAACCTGCAGGGCACAATGGCAGTGTGGTGGATGGCAGCATAACATGCATGCTGTGCCTGCATGTGTAACTGGCATAGCTGTATCATGAATGATACACGTAATACAGCACTCCCACAGTCCAGTGAAATGCCTGAGCATGGAGGCACAAACCGAAGTCACTGTAATGTCCTAGTGCATCCAGGCCACACAGATAGGGGGTGTCCATGTCCCCATGCACATCCTCAGGTGAACCCTGTGCTAACCCCACGGAAAGACTGGATGCCAGAGAACACCCATTCCCAACATTGAGTACCCCTGAGAGAGAGAGAGAGGGACAGATGATACTGGATACCAGGCAACACTGCTGTAAGCGATAGGCACAGAATGACATAGGGACATAGAATACTACACTGTCTAAAACACATCAGATTGAGATACCAGCCATTACCTAATAACACTGAATGCACAGTACTGCAAGTGTTGGAGACTGACAGAGCAACAGCAGCCAACACATGGGAATAGGATGCGAGACAGTGTATCCTGTACCACACTGTCATGTACAGCAAGAGGGCAGACAATAAGCAGACATGTAGCACCTCTCAGACACAGTGTAGGACAAAGTGCTGCACAAGCAATGCCAGACTGTCAGTGAATATACCCAATATGGACTGGCGGCCATCCCACACAACCACACCTACACACGGCCTGGACAATCATATGAAAAGGGTCATGGAAGGGAACTGCTGGTCAGGACAACATTAATGGCTCCTACACACTGCCAAAAAACCCTGGCATAATGGTCACACCTGACAACACACAGACAATCCAGAATCTCACAGAAATGCTGCAAGGTGTAACCCTCTGTGGATGTGTAGCGGGCATAGTAGAGCAGAACACCAAAAATGTGACATGACCTGGCTGGTCCTCTGTCAATGATGGTGTTATTTGTCACTGCTCGGACACTGCACTCAGTGTATGGCACACTATTCTGCGTTGCAGTTTTCCACTGTGTATGCCTCTTGCCAGTCACCTGTCACTGTGTTGTATACATCAGCATTACCGCTGCGCTATACAGTCACCTGTCACTGTGTTGTATACATCAGCATTACCGCTGCACTATATAGTCATCTCTGGGTGTCTGACCAGCTTCGACTGGGCGTCTGTGGCACTGCTTCCATGCAGATGTGTGTGTCTGCCAGTCACTATCCAGTGGGTAGTGCTGGTATATTGTACTTGCACTACTGCCCACTTTATGTAGTTGTTTCTGTACTGTTTGCTATTGCTTGTTATTCCAATGGTGGTATCTTTGTGGCATCCCTGTTGCTGTTCTCTCCAGGGTCTGACACTGTGTGTTGCTTCCAGCTGTCCTCACATACTCCCTTCTGGTGCACAGATGCAGAGTCACTACTGCCGCACTGCGTTTCTGTAACTGACTGGGATATACCCTCTGTCAGGGCTTGGGAGGGCACTTTTTTTTATCTGTAGGCCAGTTGTGTGGTCATACAGTTGCCGTGTGGCACTGTCTGCTGTTGCCACTTTGGTCCATACAGTGTGCTGCATGTGGCAGATTTGGTTGTTTGTCAGTGCATCGCCACTGGTGTGTGATGTTCAGTGTGGGCTGCATGTAACTGCTAGGTGCAATGCCTCAGGACTGATCCCTACTCTGCAGTGCTCTTCTCTGCCTGTGTTGCACCTCTGCTTCCACCCTGTTGGGGTGTGGGGTTTCCTTTCTGGGACCTTATGGTCTTCTGTTGCAGCTCAGTCTGTCCCACATCTCTGAGCTACTGCACTGTCTGGGGGGGGGGCTGTGTTACTCGTGGCCACTGCTGCTAATCTTTCTCTGTCAGTCAGGATGCTGTTCCCATTTCTGTGTCCATGGATGGCTTCGGATTATTGTTCAACATGGGACTGGTCAGCTGTGTAGGTTTCTGTGGTCCTTTTACCATTTTACCAGCCCCTCTGCTGTTCTCTCTGCTTAACAGCAGTTGGCTGACTATTTGGTATGACATCACAGTGCCTGCACTTTGCACCATGGGATTGCTTTCAAAATGTAAACAATGCTCCTGTCTGCAGGACTATTGTTACATGAATTCTAACATAACTCTGCACTGGTAAGTCATTTTGACATGCTGTTTCTTTTCTTGCACACCAAATGACTCACTGCATTACCGCATTACTGTATGACTGACATTTAAAAAACAATTTAGCTTCCACACTTACTGTAAGCCTCTCCTCATAGGGCTTTTGAAGCAGTCCCTGCACCATTTTAGTTGCCCTCCTCTGGACAGCCTGTACTCTGTCTATGTCCATCCGAGGATGTGGTCTTCAGAACTGGACACCGTACTGCAGGTGAGGTCTCACCAGTGATTTATACAGGGGTATCACCACCTCCCTCTTTCTGCTGGTGATACCCCTTCCTCGCTATGCACCCTAGCATCCCACTAGCTCTCACCATCACCTTGTCACACTGTTTGGCTACCTTTAGATAATCAGATATGATTACCCCAGATCTCTTTCCTGCTTGGTGGTTAACAGTACCACTCCTCCGTGTTGCACTCTGCCCCTGGGTTTTTGTGTCCCAAGTGCATGATATTGAACTTCTTGATATTGAAACTTAATTGTCACACATTTGACCACTCTTTAAGCTTTCTTCAATCTCTGTTAATTTTTTTCCACCTGCTCCCTGGAGTATAGACCCTATTGTAGATCTTTGTGTCATCCGTAAAAAGACATACAGTACCTTCTCTTCTAGCCCCTCTGCAATGTTGTTAATAAAGACATTAAAGAGGACTGGTCCCAGGACTGATCCTTCTGGCAACCCGCTGGTCACCATCCCTTCCTTGAAGTGAACTTTGTTTACCACCACGCTCTGTCGCCTATCCCCCAACCAATTTCTTACCCAGTTTATCACCTTTGGGCCCACTCCCAAGACTGCCCAGCTTATTTATGAGTCTTCTATGTGGAACAGTGTTGAAGACCTTACTGAAATCTAGGTAGGCCACATCCATGGCTCCACCCTGATCTAATTCCCTGGTCAACCAGCCAAAGAATTTTAGTAGGTTTATCAGCCTTAAAGTGACATTACATACCCAAGGGGTATTAACAAGGGCCATGGTTAAAGAAGTCTGGGGAAATGCCACTTTCTGGTCTGGAGCATGGACCCAGAAGGAAAACAAAGCCTGATCCGATAGTCGATGCTAGTATGGATGAGACAGGTGAGGAATTGGATGATGAACCCCCAGAGAACATAAAGGAACTGTTACGGTGGAGGGCTGTGAAGCAGATGGAGATGGAGAAACAGAGACAGAGAGAGACAGCCAAGAAAGGAAGAAGGAGTGAAGAAGGCAGGATCAGAGGTGGGCTGATACCATGCAAGCACTCCAGGTCATTGGCACTAGTCGTTCTACTGATGGGACTGGTACATCCCCAAAAGACATAAAACTTACTAAAATGACTGGTACAGATGATATTGAGGCCTACCTGACTACTCTCAAAATAATTGCAAGAACTTCTGGGTGGCCTCATACCCAGCAGGTAGTACAATTGGTCCCATATATAACTGGTCATGCCTAGTTAGCCTACAGTCACATGGACAATAGAGACATGGATAACTAAGAATTAGTTAAAAAAAAGGAAATTTTGAGATGATTGGATATCAGTACTGAAACCTATTGACAAAGGTTTTGTTCACATTGTTATCACAATGTGAATACATCAAGGGAAGTTTATACCCTGCTAAAAGAATTGTGCACCAAGTGGCTTCAACCTGAAGGGAAGCCAGTTGCTGAGATCTTGGAAACCTTGGTGACTGAACAATTTTTACAAATACTCCCTCAAGACATCCAGATGTGGGTGAGAGAACATCGACCAGAAACTGTGGAGATAACCATCACACTGGCAGATGATTTCTTGGCTGCTCGACAGTCTAGCACAAGAGGGTACACAGGTACTGGTTTTTCAAACTCTACCATGTGTAGTATGGTAAGACAAATCCCTTTTATATCTATTTGGGTCTCAGTAAAATCCTCAGGGAAACCTGAGGGGAAACCAGGAAAAGGAGGGAGAAATTTTCCACCTGGCATTATTTGCCACAGTTGTCAAGAGGCTGACCATATAGTTCGTTATTCACAAAAAATGTATACATGTTGCCCTATTATTTAATAATATATTGTTGTGTTGGGTCATCCACTGACACCAAAATTTAAAACAAAAATATAGATAGGATGAACTCCACTGCAAACAACTTTCTTGAATCAATCTTCTTTTTATTTCTCAAAACAAACCATAGGGGCAACAGCTTCATGGCACTGCCACTTCCTCAAGCCCCACTGTGTTTCTAATAATAAAAAGACATTGTTTACAATTCTGTACTCATTTGTTTATCTTAGATTCACTTCTACAATATTGTGCAAACCACCACCCATGCCACACAATTTGTCATTACCTGACACCATGGGTGGGAAATTCAAAGAAGTCGCACATGTCACAACAGGGTTGTGCCATGTGCAACCCACCAATGCACCCAGGCATGATATTCAAAGGGGCAGGTTGCGCTGTGCAACCCCCGATGCACTGGGGTGCACCAGTAATGTATGCTGCGCAAGTGCAGGGGGCGTGCCCATGCATATGCGGCACATCCCAATATTCAGCCCGGGATATGCAGTGCATATGCTGGCACATACCCACCTTACACCTCACAGGGGGGTGCAAAGTTGTGCCCGGTGAAACCAGGAGCAAGTCTTGGCCACCCACAGTCTAGCTGCCATACTGCAAGGCGCAACATGACAGCTGCCTGCTGTGGGTGGCCACTCAACCAACCAGAACACAGACCACAAGCTGCCTGCCTGGGGGGGGTCATGCCCCCCCAGCCGATCACAGGCATATGTCAAATAAACCCTGGTGGTCCAGTGGACAGCTATCCATGGCTCGATCATGGGCATATGTTCAAATGATCTCTGGTGGTCCAGTGGACTGTTCCCCAGTGCCCAATCGTGGGCATAGGTTAAAAATTCCTGGTGGTCCAGTGGAACCCCCCCAGTGCCCAATTGCAGGTGTAACAAGCTACAGACACCCTGGTGGTCCAGTGGTACCCCCCTCCCCACCTACCCTGTCCTTCCTGCCACCCCTGCACCCCCAGTTAGCGGCAGGTGGCAGCACCTATATGAGCTGCCCAGCCACCCACCAGCTGACAGAATACAGTAGGGCTGTACACCCATTGGCCTACTGGGTGGGCCAATGGGCATGCAGACCATACTGTACTACACAGTCTCAAATTGGAGATGAATGTTCATTCACAATTTGGGACTGTGTAGTACAGTATGAAATCTGCATGCCCATTGGCCCATGCAGTGGACCAATGGGCGCATAACCCTACTGTATGCTGTCAGTCAGCGGGCAGCTGGGCAGCTCACGGGTGGTGCTGCCACCCCCACTGACTGGGGGTGCAGGGTGGTGGGGACACAGTGGGTGGGTGGGGTGAGGGGTACCATTGGATCACCAGGGTGTCTGTAGATCATTCTGCCTGTGATCAGGTGCTGGGGGGGCTCCAATGGACCACCAGGGATTTGTAACCTATGCCCGTGAAGGGGCAATGAGGATCGGTTCACCGGACCACCAGGGAAATATGTAACATATGCCCATGATCAGATGAAGGAAAATGGTCCACTGGACCACCAGGGATGTTTGACATATGCCCACAATATGGCAATGGATAGCAGTACACTGGACCACTAGGGATTACTTATACACATGCCCCTGATCAGGCAAACGGGTACAGAACCCGCTGTGGGGCAGCAGGGCGTCAGTCCCAGAAGGCTGCAGCCTGGCAGGGCACCAGGTGCAAGTCACAGGGGATCAGAACACCACATACAAATGGGGCCATAATGAAATGCAAATGGCCCCATTTGTGCCTTGCATGCATAATGGCCTGATTTGCATGCCATGGCTGAATATCACGTTTGCTGCGCATAGCGCAACCGCACTTGCACTGGCACAGCCCCTTGCTCCCCTTTTGCCACTTATGCTGGTGTAGTGCCACTGTGCCGGGTGCACTGCATGTGCCCTCAGGGCCATATTCAATGGTGTTGAGTCAAGGCACATCATCGCTGAATAATGCCCGGTCACTGCCCTGGTGCAGCCCAGATACGCTGCACCCAGGCTTGTGCCCCTGCCTGGTGCAGTCTGAATATCCCACCCAGTGTGTATAATTTTAATGCACTATAGCTTCAACGATTACACAGATTACCCTTATATCAACTCAGCATCTACCCTATAGCTTTTGTTCTCCTGTCCTATAAAATAGTCTTACTTAACTATTGTTGTGCTCAACATCTATTCTGTTTTGTATCTGAATTAGAAAATAAAAATGTTCCATTTTATTTCAACAATTTCTAGTTGTTTCTTGTCTTGAGTTCTCTCTATATATTATAGTCATAGAGTCATGTTCACCAGTTAGAATAGGCTATTAAGTTCATTTTCTGTGTATCAACATTCTCCTGTACTGTGCATTTTTCAGTAGTATCTGTGATACAAAATAGCATATTTTATTTTTCTACTTATACAATAAAAATTAAAATAACTAAAAATAAAGAGCAGGACTTGCTATATTGTCTTTTTGAGAAACTTTATATAAATTTGTATTCTCCCCTTTAAGAAGAGGCTATCTTTAAGCTGACTATACAGCTTGTTATTGCCATAAAAAGAAATTGGAGCCCACCCATCTGGTTATATGTATCCAACTGAGGACATTACTTAACAGATGTTAACATTGATCATAAGCAAGTGAGGGGGTTGACAGACTCTGGCAGTATGCAGACATTGATCCGGTTGGCTCTCCTGGTCAATGTGCCAAACAGAGGTCCTTATGCAGGTGTCATTTGTATTTATGGGGACACACATACCATTACCCTGTGACAGGGAGATCCTGCCACTGTTGAGTAAAGATCTTTTCTTAAATCTGTTGCAACAGTACCTTTATTTCCTAGCCTAATCTAGACTTTACAATTTCTAGTCCATAAAGTTGTCCACCTATGGGTGCCCGCTCCCCTTTCTTGACTATGCTATAGTGTCCTCTTTAATTTTCCTTTTCCCTCTCAGGTCCTCATATAGGGAGGTTATTGTGGTGACCTCTGAGCTGATGTTAAACAACAGGCTGTGTTCCTCATTGTTGGATTTAGTATGCAATAGCACTATGTCATAAAATACCTTAATGTATAAGCCTTATGTGTATAAAACCTGTAAATGTTGAAAATACCATGGCATTAGATGTTTTTGATAAGGTAAAAAGTTACTAGGGGATTGTATTATAAAAATTAAGTTAGTTGTGTTATTTAAAATGCATGTAAATTACAGATTGTTTGAGAGGCCCTTTGACACCAAGCATTCCTGCTTTAAGCTGAACAAGCCTAACTTTTAATGGTGATTTGCATATAGATCCCATTGCATTATGGGGTATGAATGATGCTGTGTTTCTTTGAAACCTGGCTTTATTGCCAGTGCCCGTTGGGGGTAACTCGTGTGTCAGTGCGTCTGCACTGAGGTTCTTTGTCTTCATCTTGTTTTTATTTTGTTTTCCTTTTTTGAGCTCCCCATCACCCAAACACACAAGACCAACATAGGGAATAAAATAATTTTCACTAAAGAGATAGTTTAGTAGATCAGTGAGTAAGTAGTTGCTGACAAGTGCAGAGGAAAGACACACATAGTCTGTTGCTGCAAACTGTTGTATTGAAGAAGGAATATGCCATTGCTGAGGGATATCCCCTGTATTTTGAATACACATCACACAGAGATTGTGTGTTGAAACTGAAGTTTGGTGTCTGTTCCCTCTGTTATCCCACAGCCCCTCCACAAACCCTACCACTGTTGTAAAACCACATGGGGTAAACCATGTAGAATAATGCAGGACTTGTGCCTAGAATCCCTGTATCTGTGGTCATGGAGCATGATTTCCCAGACTTTGGCACTTTGATAAAAAGAGATGCAATGGTGTGTGCAGTGACTACCAGGACCAAGGCTAAGCTAGAAAAGACCCTTAATGACACCTTTCCTTTCAAAGGAGGCGTAACAGGGGCTCCAGAAAAGATAAATGCTCCAGAAAAGAAAAGAAACAACTAAAGAAGAAATGGAGCAAAGAACACAATGGACTGCCTGAGGTTAATTTACACAAAATGTTTGAAGGGTGTGATATTGGTGTTGAACAAAAAAATAAGACATTAATTCCTTTTTTCCAGCAGGTGGGGAACAGCATGTGTAAAGGGACACCTGAGTATAAGGAGAAAAAGCAATTATATTTTATACTGGTTCTGTGTTAATCCAAACACAGGAGAAGTGGTAGATCAGTTGGTAGTCCCTGAACGGTTTCCTCCCCAGTTGCTATACTTGGTCCATGATTTACCTTTAGCAGGTCATGTTGGGAGGGACTGTACATTCTCTAGCTTATTGCAAAGGTTCTTTTGGCCCAGCATCTATGGCAAGTAGAAACATAGAAACATAGAAACATAGAAGTTGACGGCAGATAAGGACCGCAAGGCCCATCCAGTCTGCCCATTTCTTTTTCTACCTTATAAATGTGCCATCGGCCTTTGCTCTGTCAGTGACCTATCTATTCATAGTCATTTGTATTGCTCCCTTATGCCTATCCCATGCCTGTTTGAAGCCCTGCACTGTATTCATAGCCACCACTTCTTGTGGTAAGCCATTCCATGCATCTACCACCCTTTCTGTGAAAAAGAATTTCCTCACATTCCCCCTTAATCGGCATCCCTTAATCTCATGCTGTGTCCTCTTGTCCTGCTATTTTTCTTATATTTAAACATGTTAGACTCTTTCACCTTGTTTATGCCCTTAAGGTGTTTAAATGTCTCGATCATATCACCTCTCTCCCTCCTTTGCTCAAGGGTATACATATTGAGCTTTTTTTTTACTCTGTCCTCATATGTCTTCTGATGCAGTCCCTGCACCATTTTGGTTGCCCTTCTCTGGACTGCCTCAATTTGGTTAATGTCCTTGTGAAGGTGTGGCCTCCAATACTGCACGTAGTACTCCAGATGGGGACTAACCAATGTCTTGTACAGAGGGATTATTACCTCCTCTTACGCAAGGCTTGTGATACCCTTCTAATACACCCTAACACCCCCTAGCCTTACCTACTGCTTTAGAGGTCTGCTTGGATGATTTTAGGTCATCAGTGATGATGATGCCCAAGTCTCTTTCTTCCTTTGTGACTGCTAGCAACTCTCCTCCCAGCCTATAAGTGGCTTCAGGGTTTCTCTTCCCTATGTGCATGATTTTGCACTTCTTTGCATTAAATCCCAGTTGCCACTCTTCTGACCATTTTGCTAGTTTATCCAGATCTCTTCTCATTCTGCCCACCCCATCTGGATCATCTACTCTGTTGCAGATCTTGGTGTCATCTGCAAACAGACAAGCCTTGCCCTCTAGTCCATCTGCGAGGTCACTAATGAAGATGTTGAATAGGACAGGCCCCAGGACTGATCCCTGAGGTACCCCACTTGTGACTTGCATCTCTTCTGACTGTATACCATTTACCACCACTCTCTGTTTTCTGCCAGTCAACCAGTTTGCCACCCAGTTGACCAACTTCTGACCCACCCCGAGCCTACCTAGCTTATTTATCAATCTTCTATGTGGAACAGTGTCAAAAGCTTTGCTGAAGTCAAGGTAGGCGACATCAACTGCTCCCCCTTGGTCCACCACTCTGGTTACCCAGTCAAAGAAATCTATGAGATTAGTTTGACAGGACCTTCCTTTTGTAAACCCATGCTGTCTTGGATCCCAGCCCCTATGGATTCCAGGTGTTGCACTATCCTTTCTTAAGGAGTGCCTCCATAATCTTGCCCACTACTGAGGTAAGACTGACTGGTCTGTAGTTCCCGCCTCCTCCCTGCTACCACTCTTGTGGAGCAGGATCACATAAGCCCTTCTCCAGTCTTCTGGGACCTCTCCTGTGCTCAGAGACTCACTAAACAATTCTGCTAATGGCTCTGCTAGTTCCTCCTTTAGCTCCTTAAGTACCCTGGGATGTATGCCATCAGGTCCCATTGCCTTATCCACCCTGAGCTTAGCAAGCTCTTGTAGGACCCTTTCTTTTGTGAAGGAGTAGTGCTCACCTCCCTCCCCCCTGTGTCCATGATGCTGAGCTGTGGGCCCTGCCCTACCTTCTCTTCAGTAAATACTGAGCAAAAGTATCTATTTAGGATAGATGCCTTTACAGGGTCCTCCTCCTCACATGCTCCCTTTTCTCCATTAAGCTTAGCACACCCTCTGGACTTTCTCCTTTCACTAATGTATCTATAGAAAGTCTTGTCACCTTCTTTACTGTTCGTGCTAGTGTTTCCTCAGTTTGGGACTTTGCCTGCCTTACTGCCTTCCCTGCTTCCCTTAGGGCAGTTTGGTATGCCTCCCTATCTTCATCCCGCTGTGTTCCCTTATATTTCCTGAAGGCCAGCCTTTTGGCTCTGACCTTTTCTGCTACTGTATTTGAGAACCAAAGTGGTTTCCTTCTTCTTTGCACTTCATTTCTGTCTAACACAATGGGATGTTGCTTCAAGTATTGTATCCTTAATGCTTGCCCACTTGCCTGTACCTCCTCACCTGTGTTTCTTTTGCCAGGGCTAGCTTAACTCTGTTGGCCATCTTATCAAAGTCAGCTCCTCTGAAGTCCCATATTTTGCCTTGGAATGGGATGATTTAGATGTAGTAGCCAAATTGAACCATACCATGTGATGGTCACTGGCCCCCAGGTGACCTTCTACCTGGAGATCTGTGATCCCTTCTTTGTTAGTCAGTACTAGATCTAGGATAGCCCTGTCTCTTGTGGGTTGCTGTACCAGTTGTTTGAGGCCCTCCCCTGCAGGGAATCCACTATGAGTCTAGTTCTGGCAGATGTTCCTGCTGGTATTGACCAATCTGTATCTGGCATGTTGAAGTCTCCCATTATCAGAACCTCCCTTTAGCTGTCATGTTTTGTATATCTTCTAACAGTAATGTGTCTATGTCCTCCTCCTCTGGTCTGGGGGCCTGTAGACAACCCCAGTTCTTATGGCTGTCCATTTCCTGTTTCAGGGTGACCCACAGTTCTTCTGGCTCCTTATGTGTATTCTGAATTTCTGTAGCTTTGATATTTTCATTAACATACAGAGGCCTCCTCCCCCCCTTTGCACCTCGGTCTCTTCTGAACAATACAAAGCCAGGTACTAGAAGTCTCCCAGAGTGTGGTTACTGGTAAACCACGTCTCACTAATTGCTACTATGTCCAGTTTAGCCTCTGACATTATTGCCTGCAGGTCTGGGATCTTATTTCCAGGCTGTGAGCATTTGTGTACATGATTTTCCATTGGCCAGATTTTGGTGTGTTAGTTGTTGGGTGAAGTTTGGCATTACCCCTGTGCATCGTATGGGGAGACAAACCTTTTTTCTTACCTGGTGATGCAAATGAAAGGCAAACACGCTGAATTCCTGTTTGACCACTAGCTGAGGGGGGAGGGGTGTTCTTCCCATTCGATGTATGGGGTGCTGCACCCCTCTCCCCATTTGCTAGTTTAAATATTCTGCAAAGACGTCAAACTTCTGCCCCAATGCACTGACTCCCTCTTTAGTCAGATGCAGTCCATCAAATTTAAAGAACTTTCGCTCCCAGAACTGTTGCCAGTTCCTACAAATCTGTGTCCTTTTCCTGGCACCAGTCCTTGAGCCACGTGTTTAGCTCCTATTTCCCCTTCTCTGACCTTCTAGTCCATCTGCTCCCTTTTCCCAGACTGGCAGGATCTCAGAGAAGGAGATGCCGGATGAAATAGATGATAGTTTGTCACCCAGCTTAGTCAGGTGTTCCTTGGTCTCCACAACTGACCAGCTGGCGAGATCATTAGTCCCTATGTGTACTAGGACATCAATGTTTTCTCCTGCTTTGTGAACAATTTTAGCAATGAGGTCAGTGTCTCTCCATGCTGATGTACCTGGGAGACATCTGACCATCACCCCTGGCTGGTGATGGGTATCAACTCCCGAATCATGGAGTCTCCTATGATCAGAAGTTTTTGGATTTCCTTTGTGCTTGTTTAGTTTTGGTTCCTGATTTGGGTGAGTATTGTTGTGCTAGCTCCTGTGCCGCAGTGTCCTGCTCTGCAGTGTCTTCTGCCTCTTTATTTGATTTCAGAGATAGAGGCAGATACCTGTTTGTAGTGTTTATATGGTTTTGGAGGTAATGTGTTGGAGAGCAGAGTGATGGGGCACCTGATTTGCTCCTCCTAACCACCTGCCAACCTCCTGGACCAACTACCCTCTCTTGTTCGAGGTTTTTCTGTTGGATGCTGGGGAAATGGTGGGTGGTTCTTATAATGTATTTCCTCTTCAATATGAAATTTGAGGCATGCAATCTCTGCCCATGCTGCCCGGAGCTGAGACCTAAGATCTCCAAAGGCCCAGCATGTAGGACAGTGTCCTAAATCCTGTAAGACTGTCCTTCTGAAAATTGTTCCACAGTACCTGCAGTTAATGAAATCCATTCCAAATAAGTTGCTGGGTTTGTAACCTAGTCAGAGTAATTAGAAGGAAAAAAAGAAGGAGAAAAAATGCAAGTAATGGTTTAATTGTGCTTTGTTTAACTTGTTATAACAAGTTAAATTACTAGTGCCCTGTAAATGAGATCACCTTGTGGAGGCCCCACTGATCGCCCCTTCCTGCTCTGCCACAGGAAATGTCACAACTGTGGTACCCTATAAAAGGAGTGTAGCGTGGGATGGTTGGGGATGGGGGTGGGTGGCTGGGCCCTTCCCCTGCCTAAAAAGAAGAACCACGGATGAAAGAACAAGGAGGTAAGAGCAGAAACAATCAGTCAACAACAAATGCAGTAACCCTGAAAGCTTATCCTAATGTTTAGATAAAACTGTAAAACCTGTAAAGCACCACCTGTAATAATTTCAGAAGATATACCCTGTAAGAAACACTTTGCTCCAGAGAAAAATAAAGCAGTAACAGAAGATATATCTTGCAAAAGACAATTTGAATCAGAAGATTACAGCAATAATCTGTTAGCACACACCTGTAGGCACACCTTGTAATAATGCAGAAGAAGGTATACCAGCAACAACAATTTGAATCAGAGAAAAAATAAAGCAATGAAATGTTAGCAACAAACAGTAGCAATCCCTGTGAGTAAAAAATTAAAACACCACCACACAGTAAATCTGCTTAGCCAAACTAAGTCTTAATCCTTCTCCCTTGCTCTGGTAAGTTTCTCTACTCTGCCTTTCAAGCAGTCTTAGAAGGAAAGAGCTCAGGTGAAGCTAGGTGCCTTGGCCAGCAAACTAAGTCTCCTACTGATTATTGTCAAGCTTTTGTAGAATGTTAGAAAGTTGCGCCGATAGAAAGGAAGGATATGGTGCTCCTGATGCCCGTACCTTTAATGGCTACATCCTTTGAGACAATAGCTATGGACATAGTAGGCCCATTAGAGAACTGCTCTTGAGGGAGCCACTTCATACTGATTGTGTGTGACCATGCCACCAAATACCCCAAAACCATACCATTACATACTATCACTACCACAAAGATTGCTGAGGAGCTGGTGAAACTATTCAACAGACTAGGCATCCCAAAAGAGATCCTGATGGATCAGGGAAGCAATTTTGATGCTACATTGTTAAAAGAATTGTACCGCCTGCTGGGTGTAGTAGCGCCTGGACATCTCCTTACTATCCCCAAACAGATAGGCTAGTAGGAAGGTTTAACCAAACCCTAAAATGAATGCTGAGGAAATTTGTCCATGATGATGGAAAGGACTGGGATAGATATTTGCCTTTCCTGTTGTTTGCATACAGTGAGGTGCCCCAAGCTTCCACTGGTTAGTCCCCCTTTTCGCTGTCATATGGAAGAAAACCTCGAGACCCATTAGTTGTTGTAAATGAATATTGGCAGGATGGAAAAGAAATTGGACAAACAAGTGTAGCAGAGTATATGATGCAACTTTGTAAGAGGCTGGTTAAATATACTGAAATAGCACATGACAACAATGTAAAGGCCCATAAAAATCAAAAATATCTTTAGGATCAGGGAGTGATACATACAGAAGTTAAAGAAGGAGTCAAATTTATGTTACTTCTACCGTCCTCTGAAAATAAGTTGTTTATGAAATGGCAGGGGCCTTACCAGGTCCTTAGACAGACAGGACCAGTGAAATATGAAACAGAAATCCCCGAGAGATGTCAGAGTAAAAATATATTTCATGCTAAACTTTTTAAAAAGTGGCACAAGAAAGAAAACTCCTCTGAACTGAGCATGATAGTCTTTCCAGAGAGGAAAGACTCAGAGATGGGCATGGCCTATTAAAGGTTAGAAAAAACAGGTGGGGTGGAAGAACTGATAATTAACCCTACATTGCAGAACACACAACATAATGAGGTCTGACAGCTGTTACAGACTTTTCAAACCACTTTTACTAGCATTCCAGGAAAATCAGAATGGGGGGAACATCACACAGCTTTTGCCCAAACACAACCTACAAATCAGAAACCCTACAGACTTTCTGAGAGGGAGAGAAGTGAGGTTATTGCAGAAACAAAAAAATTAGAACAGTTAGACATTATAGAGCCATGAACTAGCACATGTGCCTCACCCATTGTAGTGGTTGATAAGACTGGGTAGAATTAGACTATGCTTGGCTTTCCAGAAGCCAAACACTGTATCTCACTTAGATGGTTATCCCATGCCATGGATAGATGATATAATAGACCATATAGGAAATGTCAAGTATGTTACAATGCTGGACCTGACAAAAGGGTACTGGCAAATCCCTTTGGAAAAGAAATCTAGGGATAAGACTGCCTTTATTACCCCACTTGGTCTTTTCTAACTTGTGACCATGCCCTTTGGTCTACATGATGCCCGTTATTTTTCAGCAGTTAATGGATCAGACTTTAACACCACACACAGGGTACTGTTCAGCCTACCTAGATAATGTGGTAGTGTATAGCCCAGACCGCAAGACACACCTTGCACATTTAGCTGCTGTAATAAAGTCTATAAAAAGGGACGGGTTGACCACCCTCAACCCAGCTAAATGTGCTATAGCTATAACTGAAAACAAGTATCAAGGTTTCATGTTGGGGAATAGACAAGTCAGGCCTGAGATTGAGAAAATAGAAGTTGTGGTGAGGTGTCCTATCCCCCAAACCAAAATACATGTTTGATCATTTCTGGGTTTGGTACATCACTACCAATGGTTCATCCCTAATTTTGCCACAATAGCTACCTCATTAGTAGATTTGACTAAGAAATGGTGTTCTGGCAGGCAAAGTCAAATGGAGCCCAGCCTGTAAAAAAGCTTTCAGGGCAATTAAGGATGCTCTTTGTTCTGCACCTGTTCAAAAATTCCCAGATTTTACGGTTCCATTTTTTTTTTTTACTTTATTTCCCTCTGGTCGTGGCACATTGAACCTCTCTCAGGCATATGAGTCTGTGTCCTTCCTGCCAGAGGCCCCCCCTGAGCTGTACCTCCTCTATCCCCCTCCACTCTGCAACCGGTACCCCTGGTATAACCCTCCCAGGGTGGGTCGCCCTACTCCTCTTGGGCGCTCTTACAGACAGACTCTGGCTGCAGAGTAGGACCGGCCTTGGAGAACCTGGAAGGTCAGTCAGGGTTGGCCCGGCAGTGGGCATGGGGGACTCAGTGCCATCGCCTATCCAAGGTGCTGTTGTTTTCCATGTTCTTCTACATCCCTGGAGCTCGGACGTGCAATGACATCCAGCCTGGCTGGTACATGCTGCCGCACACCCCCGATTGACGTCCACTGCAGCTTCAATCTCAGCAACTTGCGGCCAAGCACTGTAGTGCCTCCAGCCTCCGCTAGAGGTCACCAGTGCATCAGCATGTGGATCCCCCCTTCCCGGGAAAGGAGAGCAGTCCTAGCAGCTACAGCAGCTAAATGTGCAAGGTGTGTCTTGTGGTCTGGGCTATACACCAAAGGGAAAACAGGGAGGAGAAGAAGCACTGTGGGTAAATTTGGAGACCGGCAATGGAACCACAATCCACACAGGGGTTGTATACAGACCCCCTTCTCAGGGGGAGGAAATGGACAAGGAAATGATAGAAAGTATACTTAGAATGGCAGAAAAAGGGGAGATATTGCTGATGGGTGATCTGAATATGCCAGATGTTAACTGGAGTGCAGTTGCATCAGCCACTTCGAAGAGTGGGGTTATTCTAAATGCCCTAAAGGCCTTAGACAACTAGTATTGGAGCCCACTAGAGAGGGAGCAATCTTAGACCTGTTTCTCTCAAATGGAGATGAAGAGAGGATCACAGATGTAGAAGTGGGTAGCCATCTGGGAACTAGCGACCATCGAACAGTATGATTCACAATAAACACAGCAATAGAGTCAAGTCATACAAAGGCAAAAGTACTGGACGTTAGGAGGCTGACTTTGCCAAAATGGGTGAGTGCCTAAGGAATTCACTAGCAAATGGGCAGGAAGGAGGGTGGAAGAACAATGGGGAATAATAAAAACTGCCATCACAGAGGTAACAAGCATTTTTGTGAAGCAAATAAACAAAACGAAACGATGTAAGAAACCACTATGGTTCTCAAAGGAAGTGGCAGTGAAGGTTCAAGAGAAAAAGAAAGCATTCAGGAAGTACAAGGAATCACAGAAGGAGCAGGACAGAGAACTGTATCAGTTAAAGCAAAAGGAAGCTGGGAAGGCAGTCAGAACAGCAAAGGCCCAAACCGAGGAAAGATAGCCAATTCAGTTAAGAAGGATAAACCTTTTATAGGTATATCAGGGAGCAAAGGGAAGACCAAGGGAGGGATAGTGAGGCTTAATAAAGGGAGGGAGGGTGGGCAGAGGGAGACTGTGAAAAGGCAGAGATACTAAACAAATATTTTTGCTCAGTATTTACAAAGGAAGAGGGGGAGGTACCTAAAACAAACAGTAGAAACACTCTGGATAGAGAAGTTGATACCAGCCCATTTACAGAAGAAAGGGTTCTGAAAGAACTCTTAAAACTGAAGGTGGACAAAGCAGTGGGGCCTGATGGGATTCATCCCAGAATTCTAAAAGAACTAAGGGTAGAACTAGTGACACCACTGACTACCCTCTTTAACAAATCATGGGAGGATGGGGTGGTACCCGAGGACTGGAGAAGGGCAGATGTGATTCCCCTTCACAAAAGTGGGAGCAAGGCAGAAGCAGGAAACTACAGACCTGTTAGTTTAATCTCAGTGGTAGGGAAAATGATGGAATCACTTCTGAAGGAAAAAATTGTCAATTATCTAGAGGCCAGAGGGGCACAGGACCCAAGGCAGCATGGATTCACAGCGGGAAGGTCATGCCAGATGAATCTGATAGATTTCTTTGACTGGGTGACCAAAGTAGTAGATCAGGGAGGGGCTGTGGACATGGCCTACCTAGACTTTAGCAAGGCATTTGACACAGTCCCACAAAAAAGATTAATATACAAGTTAGCCAGCCTGGGAGTGGGTCCCAAGATGACAGCCTGGGTAAAGAATTGGCTGGAGAATAGGACACAGAGAGTAATAGTAAATGGAGTCCACTCTGAAGAAAGGGGGTTACTGGTGGGGTACCGCAAGGTTCAGTATTAGGACCAGTCCTCTTCAATGTCTTTATAAGCGACTATTGCAGAGGGGACTGGAAGGAAAAGTATGTCCCTTTGCAGATGACACAAAGATCTGCAACAGAGTTGATGCACAAGGTGGGGTGGAAAGGATGAGAAGGGACTTGGCAAGGTTAGAGGAATGGTCAAATGTATGGCAGCTTAGATTCAATGCTAAGAAGTGCAAGGTAATGTACCTGGGAAGCAAAAACCCAGGGGAAGAGTACACAATGGGGGGTGAGATACTAACAACAACAAAAATGGAAAGGGACCTGGGGGTAGTCATATCAGATGACCTAAAGGTGGGCAAGCAATGTGAGAGGGCAGCAAGGAAGGCTGGGGGGATACTGGGATGCATAGGGAGAGGCATCACCAGTAGAAAACAGAAAGTTATTATCCCTCTGTACAGACATCTGGTCAGACCCCATCTGGAGTATAGCGTGCAGTTCTGGAGACCCAATCTCCGCAAAGACATAGACAGGATGAAAGCTGTCCAGAGGAGGGCAACTAAAATGGTGCAGGTTCTGCACCGGAAGACATATGAAGAGAGACTTAAGGAGCTTAATATGTATAGCCTCGAGGAAAGGAGGGAGAGTGGGGACATGATAGAAACTTTCAAGTACCTCAAGGGAATCAACAAAGTCCAAGAGGGTAGCATCTTTCAAAACAAGAGGTGTGCAAGAACAAGGGGGCACAATTTGAAGATAGAGGGGAGTCAGCTCAGAGGTAATGTGAGGAAGTATTTTTTCACAGAGAGGGTTGTGGATGCATGGAACGACCTTCTGGAGGAGGTTGTGGAGTCAAAAACAATGGTGGAATTCAAGCATGCATGGGACAGTCATAAGGCAATTCTAGGGGGTTGGGGCAGAAAGAAGAAGGCTGCTGGTTAACTAGGATCTGCAGCTTATCCATTAGGTAGGGGAAATGGGCAGACTGGGTGGGCCAAGCGGTCCTTATCTGCCATCAAATTCTATGTTTCTGTGTTTCTAGGGATGCTCAATCCTTTCCCATCCCTGCTGACCCCTGACAACTCGGTCTCATTCCTGAACCCAGGTAGCCAGCATGCTGTGAGGTGTGGCGTACTGCGCCTCAAAACTCAGCACCACCAGGCCAGCTTACAGTTCCATTTGAAGTACAGACAGATGACTCTTAGACTGGTAGTGGGGCTGTACTCAGCCAGATGATACAGGGTGAAGAACATCCAGTTATCTACAGTATATAAGCCGGAAGATACATGTATAGAAAGAAAGTTTAGCAGTAAGATGAGCAACTGAAGCACTGTGTTTTTACATGTGGGGTGCTGAATTCAAACTTGTGACTGATCATAACTCCTATTGTTAGATTCAACAAATGAAGGATAAGAATCCAAGAATTATGAGATAGTATCTGGCTTTACAGCCTTATCAGTTTACTATATCACATAGCCCTGGTGCTCAGCACAAAAATGCAGACTTATTGTCCAGGCATGGAGCAGATAGCAAATGTGTGTAGAAAAATGTAAATAGTATCTTGAGATGATAGATACTCTATCACCCAAGGGTATATGAATATGAATGTATACAGTACATAGAATATTGATGAAATATTGTTCTACGATTTATAGATAAAGGGAC
This sequence comes from Neoceratodus forsteri, assembly GCA_016271365.2. NCBI lineage: Eukaryota > Metazoa > Chordata > Ceratodontiformes > Ceratodontidae > Neoceratodus > Neoceratodus forsteri. Next base: position 540,304,451 of record CM057456.1, on the reverse strand, counting down.
CCTGGTGTGGAGTTTCTGGGAGGGTGGAAGCTCCCATTTCTCCATTATGACTGAGTGTATGAAAACCAGTTACTTGGAAATTCACTGGTTTTCTCCTGAGCAGGGGTGTGTGTGTGGTAGGGCTAGTCATACTAGTTAAGCATTAAAGGGACTCTTCTTATTTATTTTGCTAAAGCCTGTTGCAATAACATTCTAACTTCTATACTGTACTATCCTCTTCCAGTTCTATTGGATGGCCTCTTACAAAACCCCCCTTTTTTTCCCCTTCATTTCTCTGTTTTCCAAGTCTCTTTAAAAATGCATCCTGAATGGCTCAAAATGATAAAATGAATATTTAACAGCAATAAGTTAGCTAGCACAGTTTATCACAGTACAAATACAAAAGTGGATACAAGTTATTAAATGGCCTATATGAAATGGGCAATGCTTTTATGCAGCATTATGTGCTTTTATGTGTTGTCTGCTTATATTAATCCAAATGCTATATAGTACAATGATAGTTACTGTCCAAGAAAACTCAGACACTTTGAGTACAAATGAAAAGTTTTTGTGATATGACAAACATTGGATTGGAACATGATTAGCCATTTCTCTCCAGGCTGAAATATGAATGAAAAACGTATGTTTTCTTATCCTCTTGTGGAGAAAGTATATAATTTATTTTATATTTCATGTAACTACTTTAGGTGTACTGCCCATAACAAGCCTGTCACGTCTTTTGAATGAAATATGTTGCTGAAAGCCAAGCGTCTTACAGAGCAACTATCTTATATAGCAAAGCAGCCTCTCCATATTGGAGCTTACAAATAAAAGTATAATGGTGGCTGGTCACTCTTCTTTTGGGCTTAAAAGACCTAAACTTAAGCTGGCAGTTAAAACCAGAATGGTAGAAACTGAAGTGTTGCATATAAAGATGGAAGTGAGTGGGAGAACCACATGCAAGTATTATGAAAAAGCACTCTCTCTCTATCGCTCTCCCTCAGTGTTCTGTGATGCTGTGCCTAAACTGGGGACAGTATAACAGGACTGGGGAAATAAGCTTGCCTGTAGAAATCCTGCCTGTCCCTATACCACTACATTGCTTACTTTGCTTAAGTAATAAAAAATATTATAAATGAATATAAAAAATAAAGCACAGACAGGTTTTTCCCATCCATTTTCAGTCACTGATGAAACCTCTATAACAAAGAAATAAGAGGGAGACTGACACAATACTTCCCTTCAAAAGGGAATTAAACCCAAGTTATTTTTTGTGTTCTTTACAAATATTTATGTATGACAAATGTGGTAAAACCTTACCTTAAGGCATGAATTCATGGACTCCTTTAGGAGTCAGTGGTCATTTTACATGGCTGTTGATATGCTTGTCCAGAGTTAATACCCCAGAAAAAGGGGTGGCGCTATGTTCATAATGACCAATTTCATAAAAGTCGTCTGTTTTTATGGAGATTCTTATAAATCTTTATATGATTGAATGTGTGGATTGTTAACAAAAGGCTGGTCCAAACCTACATCTTTATTTTCACATATATTTATTTAAAGTTTGGTAACTGGGAGAGGCACTCTGAGCCAAGGCTCTTTTCCAGGTGCAACCCAGGGGAAGGGTGGAAGAGAAGCAAAAAGCAATAACAATATTTAGAGAGCAACAACAGTTGCAGTTGAGGCATTAGGCACAATAAATCAATAGATATGAAAGGATACACATAATAACAGGCTGTACAAAACTGACAAAATTGGGGTTATTGGTGATACACAGAATAGTGCAGGGCAGTGCAGCTACTGTAGGAGCTGTGGAGCACAGCAGTCAACAGCTTTGTAAAACTGGCATAGAGTAAACATGAAAAGACATGGGTCAGAGTATTAGAGCTGTGCTTCTGCCGAAATTTCAGTATTAATTTTAAAACACTAGTTTGTACTTACTAAATTATTGTCTTGATTTTTTTCTCTGTTAGCATAAGTATGAGTGCATAGAGTTGAATGTGGTTCAGCTCCTCTGAGAACTAGAATTATCGTTCCTGACATAATTTCATTGTTGTATCCAGCTATTACTTATACTGAAAACTGCTGCCATATTCCATGCTTTTTTTCTCTGTTTAAGGCAGTTGAATGTGAGACAGCTCCTCTGAGAACTAGAATTATTACCATCCTGCCTAAATTTCATTGTTTTATCCAGCTAGTACTTTTACTGAAAACTGCTGCAAGATTTTATGCTTTTTTTCTCTGTTTAAGGCAGGCTTGTATTGTTGATTATGTTAATATTAAGTATTTCAGCTCCTCAGTGAAACTAGTGTTTTTTTTTTTGTACCCTCACCTGTTAGAGACTTCTTCCTTTCTTCTTTCCTCACTGCTGTCTGATTCATCAACCAGATAGAGCCATCTTCCTCCCCCACCCCAACTTTTAATTCTTAAACACTCTCTTATTTGTGAAACTGTAATTTCTGGCCTTCTGTCTTGACTGACTGCACTACCCCATGTCAATCTATGGCCATTAGATAAGGCGCCTTCCTGCCTACTACCCCCTTCTCAACTCTTTTGTCTTGTTTCCCTGCCCTGAACTCTGAGCAATTTTGCATCTCTTTTTCCCACTGAAACATAGAAACATAGAATTTGACGGCAGATAAGGACCACTTGGCCCACCTATTCTGCCCATTTCCCTACCTAACAGATAAGCTGCAGATCCTATTTAACCAACAGCCTACTTCCTCCTACCACCACTAGAATTGCCTTATGTCTGTCCCATGCATTCTTGAATTCCCCCACTGTTTTTGACTCTACAACCTCCTCAGAAAGGCTGTTCCATGTATCCACAACCCTCTCTGTGAAGAAATACTTCCTCACATAACCCGCCCACCATTTAACCTGAAGCCTGCCCTGGGGAGCATCTATAATTACTTATATCTCTTTCTCCTTCTCCTTCTCCTTCTCCTTCTCCCTCCCTAGGAGCAGCCCCTAAACAGGGCACCTCACCAACAGCAGTGCTCTCAGCACAACTCTGAACAAGACGACTGCCAGCATCCCTGAAACGCAGCTCCTCCGGCTCCCGAAGCAAGGTACAGTGAGATGGGTTTCAGAAGACACAATTCCATTGGACCATAGCAGCTTCTGATTGATTTCAATTGGCTCCCTGACCCAGCCCATCTGCTTTCACTGCTTCGATTTACCAGCCGTGCTCTGTAACTTTGAGCTGGCTGTTGTTCTCCTGCCGAAATTTCATGCCCACCCCTAGCCAGTATTAAATACCCTCAAATTCCTCCCCTATTACCCCCCATGTTACTCATTGGCCATAGCTGCTCCTGAAACACTAAAAGAAAGTGAGAAAACTTCTTTTAAGGGGAACTGCTCCCTGCAATTTTATTTTGATTATTCGCTTCAGCTTAATTTTACAATTTTTCCCTCTTAAAGCGCACTGCAGCTTTTTGTTGATTGTTCTCTTCAACTTAATTTATTTTCTCCTCTTAAAGGGGATCTGCTCATCACAACTTTTGTCGATTGTTTTCGTCAACTTAACTTACTTATTTCTCTCCTCAATAACTTCCTCCCTTACGAAGGGTCCTATTTACAAGCCTTTGGTCCTCCTGCCATCAATTAGGATGCAGAGACCTTGATCCCAGTACTACGCCAATGCACACAGCTCACCAGAACCCTCTGGTTGTTAACTGCCTAGTGGTGTTATACTACACCACACATCCTCCCTCTTCCTCCCTTGTCTGATTTCTTCTACTTTCTGCATCACAATGTTCCCTCTTACCAAAGGACTGCTCATTTGATCATCCTTCCTGGCACGCCTGCAACCAGCAGATATGATCTCAAACCCTGAATCTGTGACACCCTCCACTTTAAGGTTATCACCACCCAGCACCCTTGACTTATTGCCCCCTTGCCCACATGGGTCTTTCCCTCACCTTACATTATTAACCCTGGCCCAGTATAATAAAACTATCTTCCTCCTGCAGCTTTCCAAACAAATACACAAACAACCCTTCCTCCATCCACCCTTTCCCCAATCCTGCTTTTGCCTCCTACTACTGTCAGGTGATGTCGAACTAAACCCGAGACCCAGTAAGAGGCAAAAACCAAACCACACAATGAGGGCCAATCCTGACCCCCTAAACTCCTGCCCTAAATGGCTTAACTCCAAAGGTCTCAAAATAGTGCATATGAATATACAGAGCATTAGGGAAAAATGGCAGAATTGGAATCCTGGCCACTGTATTACAAACCAGACATTCTCTGCATTCCCTAATCATGGTTAAAATCATCCATACTATCTCATGAGGTCTCCCTTCCTGACTATACCTATTACAGATGGGACCTGGTCCCCAGAAAGGGAGGGGGGATTTAATTTATGCTACAGATGGATTTGTAGTAAATTCATTAACTGACTTAAAGATCAGCTCAGCTGCAGAGTACATCTTTATCACAGTCACCCTTGGCCATGTCAAGAATGTAACAGTAGGGCACATCTATGTACCCCCGAATCAAGTGTCCTCCTATGCAGAATTCCTCGCTAGTCTGGACTCCCTCCCTAAGAAAAACATTATAATATGCTGTGACTTGAACCTGAATTGGTGTGGGCCTCTTAAAATACAGTACCAAGCTGCCCTACTGGACACTAAACTGGAGCAACTCCTCAATGATCCCACAAGACTGAATATGAAGTCAGGCAAGCACACTATCCTAGATTGGGTACTAATTAATAATCTAAATTATATTAAGGCCACTGGAATCCTCCCTGATACACTCAGTGATCATTCTCGAACTTTTAGCATCTGGAAGAATAATCCTCCTAATCCCCCTTCCTCAAATCCATAAAAATAGGGACCTAACCAACGTTTTTACTGTAGTCTTCTGCTCAAGTCTCACCGCAGTTGACTGGTCTCCGATAACCTTCCTTCCTGACATAAACCTAGAATTAGAATATCTGGTCAATACCTTCACCTCCATCCTTGACCACCCTGCTCCCCACAAACTAAGAAGATCAAAAGGCACCAACTCTCCTTGGCTCACACAGGAACTGAGGCACCTCATGCACTCTTGTGACAAAGCATGGCATGCCTTCAAAATCTCTAGACTCCACTCTGACTGGAATGCCTACCGCCAGCTACACAAGATCTGTAAATCTAAGATAGGCAAAGCCAAAAGGGAGCATCTCCTATCACTACAGGAACAAGACCTCTCCAACTCCAAATATTTCTGGAAGGAAATCAATGCACTCATAAAGGGTAATAAAAGGATCTTCCTCCAATCAATGACAGCAAAAGGCTCCACACTTTCCTCACCCATGGAGATAGCGGCAGGGCAGAATCACTTCTTTACGGACCTTGCTGCCTACAAAACTGACCTTCCTGTTAATTGTCCTGTGCCACCAGCTAGCTGCCCAGAATTTCTACACCCACTCTTCAACTTAAAAACTACCACCTGAAAAGAGGTCTTTAAATTACTAAGGGGACTTAACCCTGACAGCTTACCAGGATTTGACTCCCTACCACCTACATTTCTCAAAATAGGTCCACCTGCACTTGCCTACCTGATCTCCTGCCTAATCATTAGCTACTTCCACATGCAAACCATCCCAGACCAATGGAAAACTGCAGTTGCTGTCCCAGTACATAACAGTGGTCCAACTAACCTTATCAAAAACTATTGATCCATATTTAACTAATGTCCAATTGCTAAAATCGAAGAAAGAATACTTTGTAATCAACTATCATCCTACCTTGAACAGATCAATGCCCTCACTAGTAACCAGCATGGCTTTCAGAAAGTGCATGGGACAGAAACTGCTCTCCTGAGGGTTACCACTGATATATTCCAGGCTATGGACCAGGTCAAAGCCACTGGTGCAGTCTTTGCTGACCTAACAAAGACATTCAACCTAGTCAACCACTCACTTCTCATCTGTAAGCTTCACCACCTTGATCTTGACAAAAACTCTCTCTCTTGGGTCTCTTAACTATTTAGAGAATAGGTTTCAATGTGTCAAATGGGCCGGTACCATCTCAACCTTATCTCCTATCACCAACAGGGTTCCCCAGGGATCAATCCTAGGGCCTCTCCTATTCTCAGTATATATTAATTATCTTTCTCTGAATTGTGGAGAGACAGCTGTTCAGCTAAATGCAGATGATGCCATCTTATATAGATCCTCCTGTAATGTCTCAAGTATTAACTCTGCCCTAACAAATGATTTTCAGACTGTAGAAACATGGTTTAGAAATAACCTACTAGTTCTGAACACAAAAAAGACTAAATTTGTGTTGTTGCACTGTACCTGCTTTGACACAACCTCACAGTCCTGCCTGATTATCAAAACATCCACTAACATTCAACTCAAAAATGTTACTTCCTTTAAATATCCGGGTGCAGTACTTGACAAGCATCTATCCTTCGATGAGCACATAACCTGTGTCACTAAGGCTAGTAATCAGAAACTAGGCCTTCTATATCACACTGATCCCTACCTCTCAAGTAGTGCAAGAAGCACTATTGCCTCTGCCACCCTTCTCCCAGGCTTCTTCTAGGGTGCCTCTATAAACCACTCCTCTAAGACTACACTCCTGAATAAACTCAAAATGGCCTATCACAGAATTGCCCAATTTGCTGTTAAGACCCCAGCTTGTGCCCATCACTGTGATGTGTTGAACAATTTGGGTTGGCCATCTTTCATGGCCAGACTTAACCTCCCAGTATATTGTGCTACCTTCAAGCTAATGCACCTCCCACCTCCTCTGAGTATATTTAACCTGATAACCCTGAAACCCTTCCCATGAACACTCAGGTCCTCACACCTCCCAATTCTGGGTCTGCCCAAGATTCACCTAGCTGTTAGAGGAAGGTACTTCTCCTTTGCAGCACCACAAAAGTAGAATTACCGCCCACACTCACTGCTCTCATGTAAGACTACTACTTTTTTCAAAAGACAACATAGGGAAATATTTTACAAGCCTCTTGTCTGTAATGGGAACTGTACCTAATCTTCTCTAAACTTCTCCTTCTGCTTGCCTGTACTCCCCTGGTGTGTATGATCAACGTCTAGGGCTATGCATCTGTATACAGACAATTTTCTGTACTCTGCACTTATGTACTAATTGACTCTACTATTATATTGTATGCTCATATCAACCTTACTGTTTTTAACCTATGTTGCAATTGACATCTATAATTTGTACTGTCTCCCAATGAATAGGATGGCTAGTCTAGTCCATGAATGTATGTAACTGTCCAATGATATTTGTACATAATTTTCTGTATCTGTACTGTTTTCTTATGCTTGGAACATTTGGTTCCCAAGGTCACCCCTGAAAAAGGGACTTAACTGTCTCAGGAGGCCCACCCAGTCATCAAAATTTAAATAAATAAATAAGTAAAATAGAAAAACCCTCATGTGCATAAAAAAGCAGATAACAGTGCCATAACAGAACCAGCTGAAATTATGCTGGTGGTCACCAGATATGTACAAAACTTACTTAAGGAAGAATCAATAGAAACAGTAACTCTTCAGTTTTTTCGATCTTTGGACATCCCAGATTGCCCCACAGCAATCCTAAAAAAACCTAATTAAACCTATAATGGCTGAAGAAGTACTTTCTGCAGTTACCTCAATTAGGATGGGGAGAGCCCTCGGGAAGGATGGGTTGACTACTGAATTATATAAGAAGATAAGGGAAGATATCGCCACAGAATTGCAGCAGTTTTTAATTTTATGTTGATGAATGCTACTATACAGTTAGATTTAGATGGCGGCATGTTAATGTTACTGCACAAGAAAGGATATAAACTCACTGTAAAAAACTGGAGACCCATTAGTCTGCTAAATGTGGATTTCAAAATTTTAGCAAAAATTCTAAATAAACATTTACTCAGTACAGCTCCATACCTCATTTCTCCAGCACAGTCGTGTGCTATACCACTTAGGTCCATCACTGATCAGTTTATTTTATTAAGAGAACCTTTTGAAAGGAAAAGTACATTGGGAACAGTTGGTATGTTCTTTAGACCAACAAGGAGCATTTGACTACGTTAACTTTTTGTGGTATACTTTGAAAGCATATGGGATTCCAGACTTGTTTATTTCCTGGCTCCAAATGCTTTACAAAACTGCTACTATAACACCATATGTTAATGGATATTGTGGGCCTGTAATACCTCTCAGAAAAGGTGTTAAGCAAGGCTGTCCTATTAGTCAACGACTGTATATTTTTATTCTTGATCACTTACTTAGGAACTTGAATAAATGTATTCCAAAAATCTGCACAACATCAGGAATAGTTCCCTTTTCAACCATGGCATATGCAGACGATGTCTGTGTTATGGCACATAATGCCATGGCAGCAGAACAAGCAGTACTATTATGCCAAGAGTCTGATACACTTTCAAGGGCCTCTTTAAATAAGGAAAAATGCATAGGTAGTGAATTTAGAACACAGGTCTTTACCAGGCAGGAAATTGGAGATATAAGAATAATGGCTGCACCCATAAAACTTTTAGGGATAGAATTTGGAGCTGTTGCACAGGACGTACATAACTGGGATTACAGACTTAGCAGAAATGCTAAAAAATTGGAACAAATAGGCATTAAGCAAAGCAAAGAGGGTGTATTTAATCAAAACCTTTTTACTACCTGTCTTTATCTTTTTGAGTCAAATATTTCCCCCACTGAAGTCTAGAGAGACAACCCTATTGAGTTTATTATTTCAAGTGGTTTGGGGGAGTTGACTCAATCCTCTGAAAATAAACATTTTATATTTGCCAGTACAAAAGGGTGGTCTGCATATGATAAATCCTGTGGTATTCTTGCATTGTCAATTTTTCTTTACTAATCTGCAGTTAATATTGAAACATGTTGGGAAATGTTGGTCATATTTATTTACTTCCTCCATAACATTATGGTTTAAGGACTGAGAAGCTAGGGTGCACAGGATTTCTAAATTAAGGCCCAATGCCATATCGTACTTACGAGAGATTTTTGTAAAATTGAAGACATGTGGCATTTCTAGACCTATGATACTAACTAGCATGAAAAAACAGATTTACACACAGGTTATAGAAACACATTTCACAGAACCCATTACATTTCCAAAATGTCGTCAGCTATATTTGGAGTCTCTACAGGCATTAATTAAGGAACCACGCATTACCCCTAATCTTAGAGACATACATTGGCTCTGTTGCCATGAGAAATTAAATGTCAAAGACAACCAGAAGCACAAACAGGTGAATGAAAGGATCTGCTCCAGACAGGGGTGTATACAGGAACTAGATACCATGACTCCTCTATTTTATGCATGTACTTGTTTTAAGTCCTTCTGGATTTATGTGTCTTCTACCTGGAATGTATCAATATTTGCTAAACTATCATATGAAAATCTTATATATGGGGTATATTCTTCTCAGTGGAGGAAATGGGATAAAAGTACTCTCCATGTAATTTTTTCAGTTTTTAAAATGGTTTATTTGGAATGATAGCCTCTTTATCTTACAACAAAAACAAATATCTCACATTGAACTGTTACAAAAAATTACAACAGAATTAAACAAATATTTATTTTTTTGGAGTCCAAAATATGTGAAAAGAAAGTTTTCCTACAGAACTGGAGAAATGTGCCTTGTATTACAGATAATGATGTTCCTATCACATAAATATGAATATGTTTCCATGATGTACAGTGTAAGGTTTTGCTATTTTTTTCTGGATTGTATAAATTTAAGTTGTAGCAATTTTCAGTGTATTAATTTGCAAAGACAGGATGTCTGAGGGTCATTTCATTTTGTTTGTTTGTTACTTATAACTGTTTGGATTTTTTTTCTGTCTGTATGATTATCAATAAACAAACAAATTGCCCTACTCTTTTTGAGAAGTGCCATGGGATCTTTAACATCCACCTAAACTGCCACCAGAACAGACAGATGGGACCTTGGTTTAACATCTCATCTGAAAGGAGGCACCTCAGGAGTGCAGCACCTCCCTCATGGTGCATTACAGTGTAAGTACTGGGATTTAACCCAAGTGTCTGGAGTGGGGCTAGAACCCGCAGTCTTCTGATCTTCTGACCTCAGAGATACTGTAATTGTGCAACCTGCTGAGCCACTGACACTGCACCATGTACGCCCCAGTAGCCATTTAGGAATATGTCTTAGAGTGGTTTAGCTGTATGTAAATGGAGATTCTGTGAGCAGTCTGCCACCTTAGCCTACATTTACATAGACTAGACACCCTGACCCATATTTGCCTGAACAGCTCTGAGTGTCCAGGGATAAATGGTGCATGGTGCATGCTGCAGTGGCTCTGCAAAGCTCTTCATGGGCATACAGGCATGAGAATGAAATGAAAAAGAAAGTAAGGGTGAAAAAAAAGAAAAGGTGGGAAGATGTTGGCTGCATAGGTACAGCCTCTAGGATAATAGTTCTATCCTGATACCTAGTGACATTTCCTGGTCAGCTTTAGAGATAAATATGGTTTTGAAGCTGTTTATTTGGCATGAAAGGGATAAGAAAAACAAAACAGTGAGCTTTGTTGGACTCCTGTTTCTTTCTGTCATAGCCACTCAGTCTGGCTTCTGCTACAGTAGGTGTTCAGTATCCCAAGACCTGCTTCAAGGAAACTTACTAAGGAGCATTATAAGTAATGTGCCAGGAGACAAATGGCAAAGTGTGGCAACTGGTGGGGGATTGAATGAAACTTTCTTCACTGAATGGAAAATAGAAACAAAAACTCAGGCGGCAACCTCTAATATATGAGAAAACTGTTAAAGTGCATAAGGAAAAAACTCCCTCAGTCCCTGTGTTGGCCTCCTGGTCCAGTATCCTCGCTGTTAGTGTTACATCTAGATCTTGTACTCTGTCATAGAGGAAGCTGTCTCAGAAGCAGGACCAAGAAAAATGGTTGATGAGGCCTGACACAGGTAGATTCACTGGGGGGGGGTATACAAAAAATTTCACAGGCAGTTCAAATGAAAGAAAATAACAGGCAAAGAAGATATATCCTTAGTATATCTACAGTTAAAATAACTGTTAAAAACCCAATGGACTCACTGAATCCTGGCCTTCCCTATGCTGATCCCACATACAGACTGTTCTGCATATAAGCCAGGGGTTTCATAATAGCCCGACTCAGAATTAAGTAACGAGGAGGGGCAGATAAGCAAATAATGAAAATATCTTATTGTCCATGTTGTGGAAGTGCTAACTAGTCAGTGTGACATGGTAAAGTAAAGATCTGAAGGAGTCCCAATTAGGTAGGGTGATGCAGTGGGGTACCCTGTCTGTTTACTTATGTGCCAACCATAGGTTGGTTTTCCCTGATGTCTGCCCATGTAGACATGGGTTGCCCAATGGTGCCAGGGGCCTGGACAAGATCGGCATTTCCATTTATTCATTGTTCTTACTAGCCAGAGGTGTGATTCACTAGGGATAGTGGGCTCAGGTCCAGTCTTTTGGGTGCAGGCTCATCTACAAAGTCTGTACTGTCCACCGAGTCTCTCAAACCTCTGATCCTCTCATGATGCTGGGTTCTAGTTTCATGTTCTTTTTACATTTCTTTTTCCCTCCAGTTGCCAGTTCCTGAGGCATCCCTCAGGGGACATCTGCTTGTCCCACCTTGCCTGAGACCTCCCCTCAGCCCAGATCCCCAAGGAACCCTGACCTGGTATCCTAAGTTCCCCACCAATAGACTCCCTGACTTGTGCTCTTCAGGGCGGGGCCATCCTAACCTTACATTGGATGCTCCATCAGTTTAGTCCAATGGGTGGGTTTGGATGCAGGCCAAGTGATATCAAGATCAGGAGAACATAGAAACATAGAAACATAGAAGTTGACGGCAGATAAGGACCGCAAGGCCCATCCAGTCTGCCCAGGAGAAGGTGGGGTCCTGCAGTGGGCATGTGGTAGGTGGTCCATCATCTCCTCAGGTGCTGGGGAGTTTCCTTGTTTACATGTATGTGAGCATGATCCCTGGAGGCGCAGACATACAATGACATCCAGAGTGAGCTAAGCGCGCTCCCGCCCCCCTCTTGCTGATGTCCACCAACACCTTCACCCCTTGCATGTGTGACCCCCTGGCTGTTGCACCACCAGTCTCCACTGAGAGTCACTGCTGCCAGGGAGTCATCAACCTACCCTCCCCATGAGAGGAGAGCTGTCCTCCGGACGTTCATTCTTCTCCTCCCCAATCGACTCCTGGCAACCCAAGCTCACTCCTGAGCCCAGGTCACTGGCATGGTGCGAGGTGTGGCATGCATCACCTCAACCCTTGGTGTCACCGGGCCAGAATTCTAGTTTCATGTTGAAGTTGACCATTCTGGGCCTGGTGTCTACCACTCCTATTGCTTCTTTTAGCTTTAGATACCTGCCAGTCCATGGCTTATGCCTGCTGTATGCTCAGGGAGGGGATAAAGGCTAGGACCCTTGTGAGGAGTGGTTTGGCATGTATTCTTGTCATTAACTGACCTTGCTCCAGGCAATGCCGTCCCCTCCTCTGTCCAGTTCCTACCTATGTAGCTGATAGCCTCCTCTGGTGCCTATAAGGCACTGAGTTTTGCTATTTCTAATGATTTTGAGAGTAGTAGGGCATTGAAGTTGATAATAATAATAATAGTATTTTTATTTATATAGTGCAATTCCAATATCAAAGTGCTGTACATAAAAACATATCGCAGAAACAATTAAATAAAGGTCTTACAAAATTCCACTTCAATTTAAAATGTCTCACCATCCATAAATATCAGGTACTAAAAGCCTGCTTGAAAAGATGCATTTTCAAGCTGGTTTTGAAGCTCTCCATGGTCTTGTACTCTCTAATCTGATGAGGTAGAGAGCTCCCCAGGGATAGTGCCGCAAACATAAAGGCATGAGTCCCAGATGTTTTTAGCTGCAACCTGGGAACCTCTAACAATTCCTCGGGGATCTGGGCTGAGGGGAGGTCTCAGGCAGGGTGGGACAAGTAGATGTCTCCCAAGGGATGCCTCAGGAACTGGAAACTTGAAGGAAAAAGAAATGTAAAAAAGAACATGAAAATAGGCAATACCCAGCTCCTGAAATTGTTTCTGAGCATCTGCAAAACCTTTCTGCCTGTGTGCCAACTCAGCTGGAAAGTCATTAACTATATATGCAAAATGTCAATTCCATACTAGTGGTCTCCTGTTCCTTGCTTGAGCTAGTATGTGTTCCTTTTCAGGAAAACAGAGGAACTTGGCAATAATGGGTCTTGACCTGCCACCTTGCTGAAGGGGAGGCTAAGGATCTGTGCGCCCTCTCAAACTTAAGAGCAGGCCATCATTTATGTCAGCAGAGTCTGGGGAGATCTTGCTGAAGAAAGATGGAAATGTCCCTCTGCTCAGCACCCTTGGGAAAATCAACAAATCATAAATTATTCCTCTGATTCTGATTTTCCACGTCTTCAGCCCTGTGCCACTCATGCCTGGTATCTTTCTTATCGGTGTCTAAGAAAGAATCGTTTCTGTGTCTCTAACTTTATTTGTCAGGGCTTGCACTTTTTCCTCCAGTGCTGCAATAGCTATTTTAAAATTGCTAAATTCTTTTAACACCATTTGCAGTATGACTTTGATTTTTGTAGTGTCAGCTGAGGTAAAGCGGGCACCACTGCCTTCGTGGCCTGAGGAAAGCCACTGACAGCTGTCTGATGGTATCCAATGATGACAGCAACTGTAAATGAGTGACTGTCAAAACAGTGAATAATTTACAGCGCTACCCTTTTGGGCTACCCTGTAAGGTGTAGCGACGGAATACAAAAGTGACAGCAGGGGATCAGCGAGGGAGAGCAACTGAAAGGAAAGGGATAATGAAGAGAAGGGGAGGGACAGGGAAGAGGGTTTGTGTGGGGTAGTGTGCCATGCTGCCATTGAGATAGCCATGTGGTGGTGAGGGTGAATAGCTTTGGTGCAGCAGGTACTGGGTTTGGGTCCGGGGACAGGGGAAAATTTTTCTGCTGCCATTTTTTGTCAGACTGTCTCCCCCTCCCCAATGTGCAATCCCCTGGAGTTGATTATATTTAGTCAGGGGGATGTCAGTTGTTGTTCACAAGTGTACATCACCGATTTTCTTTTCGGTGATGTACCCTCACTGTAACACTAATCGCTGTTATGATATGGAACCCTGTCTGACAGATTGACAAAAAATGCACTTTCTTCTTTCAGGAAAGTAGCAGGTGAACCAAACTTCAGACTTCATTTCAGCTGAATTTTTAGAAGTTGCCCATTATGGTTTGAGTGTTGCTGTCATACTGGTTCAGCAAAGTTTAAATGGGAATGGAAAGCCATTTATTTAAGCTACCAACCCATTTTTATGTTGATTGCGCACATGCGTAAGAAACATATTGCGGCAGCTTTCTCCACAATCAGGTTGTGGAGGCACAGCACTGTTATGGCCAATGCCCCCACAGCCTTTAAAGGCTTGTCCAGCATTCCCCAATGCCATGGCATGCTGCTGCTGACACTAGTTCAGCCAGTGTGCCACCAACTTGAGACAAATCAGCTGCTGCAATCAAGTGCCTCCTCGTCATTGTAGCATAAGCCATTCACTGCAATAAAGGAGCTACCTGTCATTGCAGGGCGGGATCTTCACAGACTGATATTGTTTATGAACATGGCAGTGGTTTGCCACCGTGTTCACAAAAATATTCACCCCCCATGTTTATTTGCCAATGGGGGCCCCAATCCCTGTCGGTTTCAGTGCCCTAATGTTCCTGTTGCCGGCAGGGGAGCCCACTCCCTGCCATCATTATGTAACCTCCCTTATTCTGTCTGCCAACAGGGTGCCCAATCTCTGTGCCCAAATGTGCTGACGGGGGTACCCAATCCCTCATTGGCTACAGTTCCCCCCCAAAAAAATCAAGACTCCAGTGGCACACTGGGAGCCCACCCCAGCATGCCACATGCCCTTGTAACATAAAAATGGTCCTGCGATGTCTTTTTTTTCACCTGTAAAAAAGGAAACTGTTCTTCTGTCTGCCTGCACCCCTCCCGCAACCTGCACCCATCCACCCACTGTGCACTCTGCCTCCCCTATACCCCCCTTACCCCATACTTACCTCCGGAGCTTGGCGCGGTGATCTTCGGTGGACCGGGAACATGTCTGCACTCTTCAAAGCCGACCGTGAAGTGAGAAAATGCCGGTAAGCTGTATAATGGAATAAATAGGGTTTTTTCAACTTTGATGCATATCTCAGTCATTTTTTGGAATTTTGGCACCACATTTTCAACATGGGGTTTTTGGGACCCCTCCTGATGAATTCTGGAAGTGTCATTGCATTAACCAGCCCTGAAAGGTGATTTCTTGGTCACTGCATGGAATCACCTTTTGTGGCTGATTAACGAAATGACAATGCCAGTGTTCAGGAGGTGGGCTCTCAAAAAGCCTATGATGCAAATTTGGTGGAAAAAATCCAAAAAATGACTGTTTTACGAGCGTGCGTTGTGCAGTTGCTATGCAAGCTCGTAATTTCACAATTTGCAATATTTTCACACCAGATTTTCAACATTGGCATTTTTTCACACCTCCTTGTGAACAGTACAGCTGTCATTGTTCACATCCTGGCCAAAATGTGTTTTCACAGTTCCGGCACAGAATAGGGCGGTCGCTGCAGGAAATCACTATGTGGGGGCAGATTAAGAAAATGACAGTGATACTGTTCATGAGCAGATGTCCTAAAATGCCTATGTTGAAAATTTGGTGATGATAGCCCATAAAATGACTGTGTTACAAGCGTGCATTGAACTGTTTCCACGCACCCTTGTAACTTCGCAAATTTTGTAATATGGAGAGTCATTTACGTAAGCTACCAACCCATTTTTATGTTGATTGCGTGCATGCTCAAGAAACATATTGCAGCAGCTTTCTCCACAGGCAGGTTGTGGAGGTGCAGCACTGTTGTGGCCAATGCCCCCATAGCCTTTAAAGGCATGTCCAACATTCCCCAATGCCGTGGCACACTGCTGCTGACACTAGTTCAGCCAGCGTGCCACCAACTTGAGACTAATCAGCCACTGCAATCAGGTGCCTCCTTGTCATTGCAGCGTAAACCATTCGCTGCAATAAGGGAGTGACCTGTCATTGCAGGGCGGGAACTTCATAGACTGATATTGTTTGTGAACATGGCGGTGGTTTGCCGAGGTGTTCACAGACACAATATTCACCCCCCCATGTTTATTTGCTGATGGGGGCCCCAATCCCCATCGGCTTCAATGCCCTAATGTTCCTGTTGCCGGTGGTGGAGCCCACTCCCCGCTGGCATTATGTAACCCCCCGCACTTATTCTGTCTGCCAACAGGGTGCCCAATCCCCATCGGCATAGTCACCTCCCCCCATTGTTATGTGCTGATGGGGTGCCTAATCCCCCATCGGCTACAGCTTCCCCCCAAAAATCAAGACTCCGGTGGCACACTGGGAGCCCAGCCCAACATGCCACGTGCCCCTATAACATAAAAATGGTTCCTGCGATGTCTTTTTTTTTTCACCTGTAAAAAAGGAAACTGTCCCTCAATGGTCTGCCTGCACCCCTCCTGCAACCCGCACCCACCCACTGTGCACCCTGCCTCCCCACAACCCCTTCGCCCCATACTTACCTCTGGAGCATGGTGTGATGATCTTTGGTGGACAGGGAACATGTCTGCACTCTTCAAAGCTGACCGCGAACTGAGGAAATGCCGGTAAGCTGTATAATGGAATAAGTAGGTTTTTTTTTCAACTTTCATGCATATCTCAGTCATTTTTTGGAATTTTGGCACCAAATTTTCAACATGGGGTTTTTGGGACCCCTCCTGATGAATTCTGGAACTGACATGGCGTCAACCAGCCCCGGAAGGTGATTTTGCGGTCACTGCAATGGAATCACCTTTCGGGGCAGATTAATGAAATGACAATGCCAGTGTTCAGGAGGTGGGCTCTCACAAAGTCTATGTTGCAAATTTGGCGGAAAAAATCCAAAAAATGACTGTTTTACGAGTGCGCATTGTGCAGTTGCTATGCAAGCTCATAACTTCACGAATTTGCAATATTTTCACACCAGATTTTCAACATTGGCAGTTTTTCACTCCTACTTGTGAACAGTATAGCTGTCATTGTTCACATCCTGACCAAAATGTGTTTTCACAGTTCCAGCACAGAATAGGGCAGTCGCTGTGGGAAATCACTGTGCGGGACAGATTAAGAAAATGACAGTGATACTGTTCATAAGCAGAGGTCCTAAAATGGCTATGTTGAAAATTTGGTGATGATAGCCCATGAAATGACTGTGTTACAAGCATGCATTGAACTGTTTCCATGCACCCTTGTAACTTCGCAAATTTGTAATATTTTCATGCCACATTTTCAACAATGCATTTTTTCACACCTCCTTATGAACAGTACAGCTGTCATTTTTACATCCTGGCTAAAATATGTTTTAGCACTCCTGCCAGAGAATAGCACGGTTGCTGTGGGAAATCAGTGTTTGGGACAGATTAAGATTGAGCGAATGAGAGGGGGGAGTGACCTAGCTCAACGGAGCTCTGTCGGGACTGCTGCTGATTTGTTTGTGGGCAGAAAAAGGCACCAATGCAGGCAGGAGCCCCATACAAAAAGGCAGCATGCAGATCCAGGACAAACAGAATGAACGCATGAGAGAAAGAGACTGAGCGACCTCAACGGAGCTCTGTAGGGACAGCTGCGGATTTCTTTGCGGACAGACAAAGGTGCCAATGCAGCCTGGAGCCCCGTACAGAAGCGCAGCCTGCAGCACCAAGAGAAACAGAATGAGTGAGTCACAGAGCAGTAGTGAGCAAGCTCAATGAAGCAGTATTGTGACTGCTACAGATTTTTTTGTGAGCAGAAAAAGGCAGCAACTCAGGCAGGAGCCCAGTAGAAAAGGCCAGACTGCAGAACCGGCAGAAATGGAATGAGCTAGTGAGAGAAGGGGAGTGAGTGAGCTCAACGGAACTTTGTTGGGACTGCTGCAGATTTCTTTGTGGGCAGAAAAAGGTGCCAACAGAGGCAGGAGCCCAGTACAAAAAGGCAGCCTGCAGCACCAGGAGAAACAGAATGAGTGAGTGAGACAGAGGGAGTGAGCGACCTCAACAGAGCTCTGTCGGGACAGCTGCAGATTTATTTGTGGACAGAAAAAGGTGCCAATGCAGGCAGGAGCCCAGTACAAAAGGGCAGCCTGCAACGCTGGGAGAAATACAATGAGTGAGTGAGGCAGGGAGAGTGAGCAAGCTTAATGGAGCTCTATTGTAACTGCTGCGGATTTCTTTGTTGGCAGAAAAAGGCGACAATGCAGGCAGGAGCCCACTACAAAAGGCCAGCCTGCAGAAACGTAACAAGTGAGTGAGAGAGGTGAAGTGAGCAGGCTCAACAGACCTGTGTCGGGACAGCTGCAGATTTCTTTGTGGACAGTAAAAGCCACCAACAGAGGCAGGAGCCCAGTACAAAAGGGCAGCCTACAGCACCAGGAGAAACAGAATGAGCGAGTGAGAGAGGGGGAGTGAGCCACCTCAACGGAGCTCTGTTGGGACAGCTGCAGATTTCTTAGTGGCCAGAAAAAGCTGCCAGTGCAGGCAGGAGCCCAGTACAAAACAGCAGCCTACAGCACCGGGAGAAACAGACTGAGTAAGTGACAGAGGGGCAGTGAGCCAGCTCAACAGACCAACGCAATCAACATTTAGCATTGACAAATGCTTGTTGCTCCATGCATGTGCTGAGACATAAACATTTTATTATGAAGAAAGGAAGTTTGAACATGCTCCTTTACTAATAGGGTGATGGTTAGATGGAACAAGCTAATGAAGTAGTGAATACAGACTTTGTCTCAAGTTTCAAGAACAAGTGGAACAGATACAGAGGGGTCATCATAATCAAAGACAATGCAAATTGTGCATTCAAATTCTGACAAGAAAATTGTCTGAATGGGTAGACATTTAGACCAAGACAAACTAAATGGATGAAAAATCTTATCTGTCTCTTGTGGTATATGTATAATTCACCCTATTCACAGTCCACAACCCCCTATTTAAAAAAAGCCTAGGACCCAAGACAGGGATACCTTCTAGGCACTAGCCAGGTTACAGATATGGCCACTGATTCGGGTAGACTGTACATGTGATATTCAATACAATGCTACAAACCAGTCTGATAATGTGGACACATTATCCAGATTGCCTTTTAATACTGAGGTTGAAAACTGTAACCTGCTTTTCAGAGTGCCATTTTTGATGAGTTGCCTATTACATAGAAAAATCATACTGTGAAACTGAAGAAGATACCATGACAAAAAGGTGAAGAGCCAAACATTTACCAAGGAGCATGTGAATGTACAGTACTAGATGGAAATTTTAACATCTTTGTAACCAGAAAATGTGAGCTACTGTAACTCTGGAAATCAATTACATAATTTCAGGTATTAGAAAAATAATGCTGTCAATTTACTGGGTGATATGCGTTAAAATATTTGAGATATGGTAATAATGAAAGCACATACCCGTAGCTATCTGTAGTGGTGAGGAATAGATGTGGACAGATGAACACTGGTGAGTCAGTGTGAAGCTTTTGAAAGGTTTGCTTGTTTTTCAATGGCTAAAGCAACAGCCATGCCTCCCCAGTCTGATCTATTTAAACACTTCCTTCGTGATTCATTCAGAAGCATTTTTACTTTGCTGGCCAGAGGCTCTTTTGGTCTGTCTTCTCCCTTGTGGCCTGCTGGGGCTTGACCCCTTCCAACATTGCTTGTGATCTAGGTCTACTTGGTTTGTGCTTGGCTCTGTTCATTGTGTTTCTCCTGCTTTTTGTTAGTATATGTTGTCTCCGGCTGCTGCATACTTCTTGTGTTACTTGTTTTTGTGTTCTGTGTTTGTCTTTTTCATTTTGTATTTTTTTTGGGGGTGGGGGGCTTTCTAGTTTTCCTACCACCCTATTGCCCTTTGTTTATATTGTGCAAATCCAGCACCTGAACTCTCAGACTCCCATTTACTCACCAGATAATGCACACCCTCAGTTCACTACATTGTTTTCTGTATGCTTCAACTCAAACTCCTACTATCTTGCCTAAGCAATCCTCAGTTTTCCTTCGATTGTTGTCATATGCCTCAACTCAGAGTGCTGTTTCTCTGCTGTATCCTGTGCGTCCACTTTAATTGTTTACAGCTGGTCCAGACTCATGCTGCTCAGCTAGCTGCCACTCCCTGTGTTTTTGTTATTCATGCTCATTTGTTGATATTTCAGAATAGCCTCCCACAGTACCTCTCCCAGGCCACTGGTTTCACCCAGCCTCTTCATAACTAACCTGCTACCTAATCTATAGACTCAGAATTTTACCAAATCATATTTTTACCCAAATCTCAGCAGTCCGTTCCTGACTTCTACCATACTAAAACTTTAACCATTCCATAAGCCCTATTTTTTTTGGGGTTCTACCCTACCAACATCACAGTTGCTATTTGGTCACATGGTGTTCAGCTTGTGACTCCCCTGTTATTCCCACGTGGGGGACTGTGATGTTACAATGGGGCATTGTGGCTCTAAGTAGTTGGAGCATGCTTTTATGTAAGCTATATGATTTTGCTCTGCTCCTTTTGCCTACATGGCTTTTCAGTTATAATACATTAACCTTGCAGCCTACATGGCTTTCCAGATCTTCATTCCATTCCATTACTGTGTTGCAAATGCTCCTTGCTCGAATAACCTAACTCCACTTTAATATTTAATATTGCTCATATCAGTCAATCATATTAAGTATTACTATCATATTAAGCATTACTATCTGTCAATCTCATCAGTCAATCGTCTCAGTCCGTCGCATCTGTCAATCATCTCTGTCAGTCATCTCAGTCAATCATACTGCATATCGCATATGACACAGGCTACCTCCAGGTGCCCTGTCTTAACTTCATTATGCTCCTCATCTCACCACTCACTCTTGATGCACTCTATGTGCCTGCAGTGTCCCATCCACCCTCGTCCTACCCTGAGCCACTGTTCTGTTACTTAATAAACCACCCTATACTGCCCTCCTCTTACCCTGTAGCCACCTCATTCCTCACCTTGCCCTCCACTAAACTTCTAAACATGTGGACAACTGTCCCTTCCATACTATCCCCCTTTCCATGCTGGTCAGATAGTGCTAAAGTTCCCTCAACAGGCAACTCCAGCTTTGTCCCTCCACTCCCCCTCCCCCCACCATAAGACCCTGTCAACTATATTAAGGACCCTGGTAACAATCTTGCTACTGCTGGCAGGGGACATAAAGCCTAAAACAGGCACAGCCTTTCCCCCTCCTCTCCAACTATCATGAGGCCTAAAGCTATCCCACTTAAACATCTGGAACCTCCCCACAAAAATTCCACTGCTCCAGCCAATTGCCTTATCCCTATAACAGGACATTCTGATTATTACTGAGACATGGCTAAAACTGCACATCCAGGATACTTGCATCTCAGTACCTGGTTACACAGTCATCAGGCATGATTTGACCAGCAACAAAAGAGGTGGTAGCATTGCCATGTACATTGACTCCTGCCTCCAATTCACCCCAGTGCCATTAGTCCATCCACACATGCAGACCAGTGACTCACTGATGGTGAAAATCACTCTCCCCCAGTCCATCCCCATTTTTGTAGTGGGCTCCTACTGTCCCCCTAACTCCCCTGTGATTGCTATTATGGACCTCCTAGCAGCCCTAAATTCTCACACTTCAGGTGGAGAGCTCCATGTCCTCGGTGATTTCAACGTAAACTGGCTCTCCACCTATAGCTCTAGAATTTGAAATGAATTAGCTGCACTAAACCTGACCCAGCTGATTACAGAACCCACCTGCCTAAATTCAAAAACCCAAAATCACTGTCTACTAGATTGGTCACTCACCTTCCAGCCACATCGGATAATAGTTGTGGGTCTCTTATATGACTCCCTAAGCACCCATCATCTAATATATTCTGTGAGAAAAGTCCAAAGGCCCAAGCCACCCCCTTAAAAACCTTGCTGGTATGGTCTTTCAAGTCCCAAGATCACACTTCCCTCCTAACTGACCTGGCTTACGTAGATTGGTCCTTCATTCCTCATGCCACCTCTATTGATTCCACCCTGGACTATTTCAAGACCAAATTCCTATCAGTCTGGGACACCTATGCCCCTCTCAGATACACACACAGGTATGGGGCTCTCACCTGCTCTGGATCACTGCTGATGTCATGGCCAGCCTCAGGGCCAGTGACCAGGCCTGGAATTCCCACAAAGCTACCGGCTCTACCTCGGCTTACCAGAAGTACTGTGTTATTTGTAATGCTTGCACAAGACAAATACGCCACGCAAAAGCATATTATTTCAAATCCAACTTCTATTCCAACATCAATCACCCCTCTAAATTCTGGAAGGTGGTACAATCACTTTTCTCCCCACCGTCCCAATCCCCCACCCCTGTCCTACATGCAGGCGGTTCCACGGTAACAGGTCCGCTCACAGTGGCTACAGAGTTTAACACCTTCTTCACTAATTGTACCTCTTCACTCCTATCCTTGCTTCTACCTGCCTCAGCAGCTCTCCCTGCTTTGCTCCGCCCTGCCCAAGCCTCCTCCCCTGCTTTCTCCTTCATCCACGTGACCCCTGCCAATGTTTACAATGCACTACTTCCCTAAACCCTTCCAAGGGGAAATGTCCCACTGGACTGGACTCCAAGTTGCTGTTCCTGGCAGCCTCTGCCATTGTCTCCCCCCAGCCTTGCTTTTCAACCTTTCCTTCTCTCTTGCTACTATCCCAGCTGAATGGAAATATGCCACAGTCATCCCCCTACCAACAGGTGGTGACCCCTCCCCCCCAAGTAATTACAGCCCAATTTCCCTCCTCCCCATCCTAGCAAAGCTCCAAAAACACTTAGTCCTCTCCCTGCTCTCCTCCTTCCTCCACTCCACCTCCTTCTCCACACCTTACCAGTCAGGGTTTTGGAAGTCTTACTCCACCTCCACTTTCCTCCTGATTCTCTCCGATTCCATCCACACCAGTATGGATCAAAGTCACACCACCTCCGCCATCTTTGTCAACTTCACAAAGGCTTTCGATACTGTATCGCACCCCTCTCCTATTTCAAGCTCTCCCTTGCTGGGCTATCTAAGGAGGCCACTAGTTGGTTCCACTCCTATCTTGTAGGCAAGACATAGTCCATCAGGATTGGCAACTTCATCTCTTACTCCCTCCCCATCTCAACTGGTGTCCCCCAAGGCTCAGTCCTTGGCCCACTACTGTTCTCCATCTTACTCAATGGTTTGCCCTATGCCTACCCCCACACTTCTAGTCACATGTATGTGGACAACACAGTCCTGTTTACATCTGGCACCACAACCTCTGATGTGGCAGCCAGATATCAGTGCAACTTCGATGATGTCCAGTTATGGCTTCACTCAAATCAGCTCTTCCTGAACACCAAGAAGACTGTCTCCATGACCTTCAGCACAAGGCAGAGACTCTCTGAGCTCCCCAATCTCCCAACCTTCCATGCCCTGGATGGGACAAAATTGGAGGACTGCACCTCATTTAGATACCTTGGGGTCTGGCTTGACCAGCACCTCGACTTTTCTGTACATATCGATACCATCCACAAGAAGCTGCACCCCAAGCTGGGTGCCCTGTATCACAACTGTGGATGTATCCCGCTGCAGGCTCACCATGAAATTGTACAGAAAATTACTCTCCTAATTTTTGACTACGGTGACATAGTCTACAGTGTCGCTTCAAAAAAATCCCTTACCAGACTGGATACCCTCTTCCACTCCTTCTGCCATTTCGTCCTTAACTGCCCTCCCAGTACCCATCATGGTGTCCTCTAGCAATACCTATGCCTTCACTCTCTTCAGAACAGAAGGCTGTCCCACTGTGCCATGCTTACAGCCAAGTTCTGGACACAGTCCCTGCCTCTGTATCTTTATGCAGCCCTATCCTTGCTCCCCCTCCATGCACTCCCTCAGGCACTTTGACACCCGCTCCTTCACTGTTCCTTGATTTATGTAATGCCCTTCCCAAATGAATTACTCTTCCTCCTCCTCTGGCTTTGCCCCCTTCCTCTTTCTACTCCCCCTTCTCCTTACCATTTCTTGCTGCATAGGTTCCTGTCGCAGCTAATGTACATAGGTTTTTGTACCATAATATGTATGCTACATTCATCTAACATATGTGCACTTTCTCCTTGTTTGCACTAGCAGTACTGCATGATATGAACACTAATTCGTTGTAACACTGTATATAATCCTGCCCTGTACCTTTTGTTTATTTGCTTTCTTTTTTTTCTTTCTTTTTTTTTAATTACTGTGTTGTTGGACTCCCAATTGTTGTAACACTGTATATACTGTTGCTTGTACTTATATATGTGAATGCCCAGGCTTATCTTGTAAATGAGCTCGTCTCAATAATGCTCACCTGGTTAGATAAAGACTGATTGATTGATTGATTGATTGATTGACTAACCTACATCAGCTCACCACTGCAGGTCAAGCAGCCTTCTCCTACAGCATGCCTAAATTGTGGAACTCGATCCCCTCTGCCATTCATCATATCTCCAACTCACACTACCTCAGCTCCCTCACCAAAACCTATTTCAGCTCTACATGCTCCTGCACCTAATTTTCCATTTCCCTGAGCCAGGTCATTAGCACTTACTATCCTGATTGGCAAAGCTGTCACCTAATGCTGCTGGACTGAAACTTACTGGCTGGGTTTTTGAACTCACTGTTACTCATCTGTGTATATATCATATCATAAGTAATTTCTCATCCTATTTGCATTGTATCATAATTTCTGGTGTTCCTGTGTACATTGTACTGTTCCTTCACTATATGCTGTATATTATTTATGCTGTCTCCATGTTTCCCCCCACAGGACACATCTGGAATCAAGCAGTTTGTCTGCTCAGTATGCCTTCCTTGTAAAACTTTTAAATAAATAACTAAATAAAATACCAATACCTATCCGATGGATGCTGTCTTTTCCTGGCCTCCTCATATTTAGTGCTTCATAGTTGACTGTATGCTGTCATTTATAAATCAGAGGCATGTCAACCATGCCCATTACTTTCTATGGCTCAGGGCCAGTCCTGCAGCTGATGGTCTTGCTCTGCAGTGAAGTCCGCATCTTGAGCATGTGAAATTTGAGGCAGGGCCCTTCTCATTGGGCCCATAGTGGGAATGTCCTCACTCTGAGTGGAGCTTTATCCATGCTGCCAATCGATGGCACCTCTTGATGTAGAATTTAAGACTTCAGCTATGAGGGATGAGGTCTTCATGCCCAAAAGTGCTCTTTTAGTAAGCCAAACTGGGTTCAGCAGCACCTTCTATGCTATTCTTCCCATGACTGCCTCTGGTTCACCTGGTCTGTTTTTAGTCAATAGGCTGGCTAAGTGTCTCAGTGGTCATTGCTCTCCTCCTCCCTCCCTTGGGGATCCTGCTCTCACTTCAGAATATCTGTTGTCTCAGAGGACTCTTGCAGCCCTTCATGGAGTTCCCATTAGAGAGATCATGAGAGGTTCCAGCAAACTGGAATATTTTCCTTCCCATTGGAATGGGTTTCTAAATAGCAGCAGCAGAGCCATCATGATAAAAAAAAAAAAACATCCCTAGCCTGGAGGGAAGTGACCTAGGCCTTGAATTCCAGAGGTTTCTTCCTCAAAAGGGGGCTTTCCTCTCCTTAGTGCCAAAGGTCGTAATATCTTGTTGCTTTAGTTATAATTCCCTAAGTTACTTAGGTAGGTTTCCGCAGTTATTTAGGCAGGTTTCAGCTGTTGGATGGAGATGGATGGTAGACCTCCTTGCTGTTCCCTCTTTCCTTGGGAAGTCATGCCCCCATCATTATAATTCATTCAACCTATGCTAAAATCATTACTCATTCAGTTATCTCTGACCATTACCCTTATCTCTGCTGACCAATGTGTATACTTAAATCTCAATACCATGTCATTACTGCTGCAATGCTTTCCAATCTACTCTCTTTTTGGGCTTTTCATAACCTACCTTTAGCCTAAGGGACTCCTTCCCATGACACTGCTAGGGGTGGAACCCTCCTCCAGGGTTCCTTGCCTTCAGCATCCCTACAGGGTGGTTATCTTGCCACTTCAATTATCAGCCTATAATAATGTGACAATATAGCTCATTGTGGCTGCATTTCAGTTTTTTTGAAAATGTGGTTGCATCTAATCAGTTAGATAATGACTTTTCTAATATTTCATTGATAATGAATATTTACATTAATGAATTGTTGCAACCTAAAATAATGGAAACATATTGCACATTAAGGGTGTTTTGTATGTTTTATAACATTTACTGGTGTTATTTTTTAGTATAATTGTATGGCACTTTAATAAGGAATTTGCAAAATTGTGTACTGTCACTTTAATATGTGCAAACTTTAAATGGAGGGCCGGCCTGCCGGTGCAGTGGTTGGATTTCTGCTTGTGACGCTGATGACCTGGGTTTGAGAATGGACCCAGGAGTTGGAGGTCTGTCCAGGATACAAGGATCAAACATCCTAGGGACTACCCTCCTTCTCCTTAGGAAGGGAGGTGAAGAGTGTCTGGTGCTTCATGGACCCCTGTGGAGGCTGGAGATACCACCATGACCAGCACCATTGTGTTTGAGGATGGGGCATACACTGGATGTCATTGCATATCTCCACCCCCAGGGATCAAGCACTGAGAGAAAAAAAGATCCCCTCTGGCATGATGACCCGCTCCATTCCACCATCCTTGCCTCTAACATCTACTGGGGGAGTCCTGCTCCTGTGGCCATGACCTGGGGGTAAGCTGGGCCTTTGCCCATAGAGTCCATAGGGAAGATCCCCCAAGCAGCTCCACCCAGGAGGGCAAGCTTGGGTATGGGGTGGCAGGTGGGAAGGGTCCAAGAACAAAGGAGGGAGGGATCCAGAACAAAAAAAAAAAGATTTAAATGGAGCCAGCTAGTGGTTTATCTCCACCTCCTGATGAAGCATCATGTGATAGACATGAAGCATCAAGGTAGAGAGTGCTTCCCTTGGCTCTCTTTGGAATAACTCATCCTGGCAGGTATTGTTTGAGTCTTTGTATTTATTTGAAATCAACTATGTTACACTGTTCTGGACCTTTGGAGTATGCTGTGGTGTCTATGCAATGATGTGGTATTCCTGAGGCAAAGAGAGGTGAATAGCCATATCAAAGTTTATTCAGCAAGCTACACAAGCACAACACCACACCAAGTTGCATAAGCACATTGAAGTCATCATAATAGCAATCAGCAGGTAAGCATCTCTTTACCCATTGGAATTGGTTGTTGACAACCCTCTGAAAGAGTACACATAGATTTTGCAGAACAGGAAAGGTAAGTGTTTTAGTCATAACTGAAGCATACTAAATGACAAGAAGTGGTATCAATGTCAAACACAGCAAAAGACAAAACAGTAGAGATTCTGCACACTATATTTGCTGATTATAGACTTCCAAAGAAAGCTTTTGTGATAATGGACTTGCAGTTCACCTCTGGAGAGTTTCAGACATTTTTTAGCTTAATTGGATGAAGTACACTAAACTGCCCATTTACCATGTCATATTTCATGGTTCTACTAAGTGATTGGTAGAAATCTTTAATCATGCTATAGATAACATTTCAGCATCTTTAACATCACACCACTGTATATTGAGTTTTGTATTCAGTTATTGTAATATGTCACATTCTGCTAATGGAAAAAGATCCTTGAACGGGTAGGTTTACATCTTTATGAAACCTACCATTAATAATGAATGTGACAGCAGGGAGAACAATTCTCAGTTTAAGCATGAAGGGCCATATAATTTGGCAGTTTGTTCCAGAACAATCTTTGTTCGGATTTACCATGAGGGGACAGGGACAGAAACCTATTATGGTATTTTCAAAAGACTATTGGGTCCTGTGACATACAATACTTGGTTGGGGACAGATAGAAGACGTCTCCTGTGAATGACATGATCAAGAAACACAATGTATCTTAACTAAATGCAGAAGAAAAATGGATGTTGTACAGTACAATATATTTTTTGACAAAGGAAAGAATTAAACATCCATATTATAAAGAGACACCAATAAGTATAAATCTAAATGCAAGACAGGCATCTATTCTGACCCAGTCAGAATCAAGAAAAAAACAACATACCTTAATAATTCCACAAATGTCACACCGTTGATAAATTATTCTGTTTAGCCACTCCCCCAGATGATTATTCATGAAAACAGACATGTCTATGATCAGTTAATAAATCTAGCAACTCTCTCAGATTGCTAATCAATTGAAAAGATATTCCCATAATTAGTTAATCAGTGCACCACCATGTAAGTATTTAAATGACAATTTTAAAAGCTTGGCAGAAGACGCTAGGGGGAAGGAGTGCTGTGTGACTGGACTTCTCTACTGGGACTATATTGCCCACTCTCCCACCCAAAGCTAGTTCTACTTTTATAGGCACAGGATTTGACTGACAACAGGAACTTCCTGTTTGGGAGCAGGAAGTGAGTGATCACAGATCCACCAAAGACCCACCATTCTAGAAGGGCAAGAGTAGCTCTTCGGCCCCCTCTAGCTGCTGGAGGTCTGCCTCTGAGCAAGTAAGGGGTCTACTAAGAAATATAGGATATTCTTGTCTCAGAACAGGAAAATCAGGAGCTTAAAGGGTACAGAGGCAGAGAGTAAGTAGAGAGAGAAGAGAAAGAGAAAAAAAACAGAGGAAAGAGTAAGGATTCCAAACAAAAGTTAAGGGGCCAGAAATAAGACATGACAAGAGTGGTGCAGTGCAGTGGCTGTGGGCAGCAGTCTTCTGGGAGACGTTCTGGAGAATGTGGTGTTGTCCCATCTGCAGGCACCTCTCTGAGCTGAGGGAGGAGGTTGCTTATCTCCAGGCTGAGTTGGCCAGGATTTGTGGGACCTCCTCTTCCATCCAGGGACCACCAGTGCCACTGCCGTTGCCTGAGAGGTTGCCAAGAAAGAGGAGCAGTTGGACCACAGTGGGCTCAGGGAGGGTGAGGGTGGTGGAACAGAGGTGCATCCCTCCAGCTGTACCTCTCCACAATTCCTATGCCATTCTAACAAAGTGTGGTTCCTCTATGGAGGCACCTGCAGTGGAGACCAAGGAGGATGCTGGGAACCTCCACAAAGGAGACCCACAGGAGGGTGGCATGGGACCCCACAGGGGAAGGAAACAACTCCTGGTGGGGGACTTCATTGTTAGGAAGGTAGAACTGGGGGAGGAAGGGGAGAGGGAGGTAAGGTGCCTGCCTGGTGCCATGGCTTGGAGGGACAGGAAGCGAATCCTCAGGATTGCCAGAGCAGCTGCACAGGGGAGGGAGCTGGATGTCATTGTCCACCTAGGGACAAATGACCTGGCTAAGAAATGGATTAGAGCAGTGCAGGAAGAGTTTATGGAATTGGGGAAGGGCCTTAGACAAGTAGCATGCACCGTAACCTTCTCGGAGGTGCTGCCCATCTATGGCGTAGAAGAGGCTAGGGTGCTCCACATCATGGGATTCAATCAGTGGTTGAAAAACTGGTGCAGAGCTCAGGGATTTGGCTTCATTGGGGACTGGGGGTCCACCTAGAGTGATGAAAGCCTATACTGGCATGATGGGCTGCATCTGTCCTGGAAGGGAACCAGGATCCTAGGTGATAGGTTTAAATGCTTCATTGGCAAGCATTTAAACTAGCCAATGGGGGAGGCACTGTAAAAGAGCAGGAAAATCCTAGCCCCCCCCAAAAAAATCACGGTAGTAAGTGCGGTAAACACCAACATAGAGGTGGCGATAGGGAGAAGGGCAGGGGTAAATGGGGAAAGTGACGAAGGTATGAAGGACAGGGGTGAGGCAAAAAGGAGTAAGGCCATCAGTAAATGGAGGGTAATGAGTACCAGTGCCCGTAGTCTGGGAAACAAGCTCCCTGAGTTGGTGGCCTTGATGGAAGAGGGATGCCTGAATATCATAGCAGTCACAGAAACATGGTACACAGAGAACCATGACTGGGATGTTAACATACCAGGGTACATAACCTACAGGAGAGACAGGCAGGGGAGAAGAGGAGAAGGAGTAGCTCTCTATGTAAAGGAAGGGATAAAAGCAACTGAACAAAAGAGTAAACAGGGAGGGGAAGAGGCACTGTGGGTCACCTTGGAGACTGGAAAGGGCACCATAATCTACACAGTGATTGTGTACAGACCCCAATGTCAGGGGGAGGGAATGGACAAGGATATGATAGAAGGCATTCTTAGGATGGCAGAGAAAGAAGAGATACTGTTGATGGGAGACCTGAATATGCCAGATGTTAACTGGAGCACATTTGCTGCAGCCACAGCCAAGAGCAGGGCCATTCTTGATGCCCTACAGGTGGCAGGCCTCAGACAGCTAGTTTTGGAACCAACTCATGAGGGAGCAATCTTAGACCTTGTACTCTCAAATGGGGGCAGTGAGAGCATCTCAGATCTAGAAGTGGGTTGCCATCTGGGAACAAGTGACCATCAAACAGTGTGGTTCACATTAAATTCAGCTACAGAGTCAAGCCATACAAATGTGAGGGTACTGGACTTCAGGAGGGCTGATTTTGGCAAGATGGAAGACTGCCTCGGAAAAGCAGTAGCAAACAGGCTAGAAGGAGGGGTGGAGCAACAAGGGGGAATCATCAAAACTGCCATCACAGAGGCAACAAGCCTTTGTGTGAAGCAAATAAACAAATCAAAATGAAAGAAAAAGCCACTATGGTTCTCAAAAGAGGTGGCTTGGAAAGTCAGGGAGAAAAGATAGCATTCAGGAAGTATAAGGAAACACAGAAGGAGCAGGGACAGACAGCTGTACCAGTTAAGGCAGAAGGAAGCAGGGAGGAAAGTCAGAATAGCAAAGGCCCAAACTGAGGAAAAGATAGCCAACTTGGTTAAGAAGGGGGATAAAGCCTTTTATAGGTACATCAGAGAGCGTAGAAAGACAAAGGGAGGGATAGTGAGGCTGAATAGAATGAATGGTGGGTGGGCAGAGGGGGACAGTGAAAAAGCAGAGATACTGAACAAATATTTCTGCTCAGTATTCACAAAGGAGGAGGGGGAAGTGCCTAATCCAATTAACAGAAGCACTCTTGATAGGGGGGGTTGATCCCAGCCCTTTCACAGAAGAAAGGGTTCTGCAAGAACTCTTAAAACTGAAGGTGGTCAGAGCAATGGGGCCTGATGGAATTCACCCCAGAATTCTAAAAGAATTAAGGGGGGAACTAGAGAAACCACTGACTACTCTTTTTAATAAATCATGTGAGGATGGTGTGGTACCCGAGGACTGGAGGAAGGCAGATGTGATTCCCCTTCACAAAAGTGGGACCAAGGCAGAGGCAGGAAACTACAGACCTGTCAGTTAGACCTTTGTGGTAGGGAAAGTGATGGAATCACTTCTGAAGGAAAGAATAGTTGAGTACCTACAGGACAGTGGGGCACAGGGCCCAAGGCAGCATGGGTTCACAGCAGGAAGGTCAAGTCAGATGAATCTAATAGATTTCTTTGACTGGGTGACCAAAGTAATAGACCAGGGAGGGGCTGTGGACATGGTCTACCTAGACTTTAGCAAGGCATTTGACACAGTCCCACACAAAAGATTAATAGTCAAATTAACCAGCCTGGGAGTGTGTCCCAGGGTGGTAGCCTGGGTAAACATTGGCTGGACAACAGGGCACAGAAGGTAATTGTAAATGGAATCCACTCTAAGAAAGAGGGGTTACTAGTGGGTACCGCAGAGTTCAGTACTGGGTCCAGTCCTTTTAATGTCTTTATAAGTGACATTGCAGAGGGACTGGAAGGAAAAGTATGTCTCTTTGAAGATGACACAAAGATCTGCAAAAGGTTGATACACAAGGAGGTGTGGAAAGGATGAGAAGGGACTTGGCAAGGTTGGAGGAATGGTCAGAAGTATGGCAGCTAGATTCAATGCATAGAAGTGCAATAATGCACCTGGGTAACAAGAACCCAGGGAAGATTACACAATGGGGGAGTAGTAACAACAAAAAAAGGAAAGGGACCTGGGGGTAATCATATCAGATGACCTTAAGGTTAGTAAGCAAATGTGAGGAAGGCAGTAGGGACGGTTGGGGTATACAGGGATGCATAGGGAGAGGCATCACCAGCAGAAAACAGGAAGTTGTTATCCCTCTGTACAGACAGTTGGTGAGACCACATCTGGAGTACTGCATCCAGTTCTGGAGACCCCATCTCGCAAGGACATAGACAGGATAGAGCAGTCCAGGAGGGCAACTAAATGGTGCAGGGTCTGCAAGAGAAGCCTAGACGAGGAGAGACTAAAGGAGCTTAATATGTATACCCTTGAGGAAAGAAGGGAGAGGGGGACATGATAGAAACTTTTAAGTACCTCAGTGGAATCAGCAAAGTCCAAGAGGGTAGCATCTTTCAGAAAAAGAGACGTAAAAGAACAAAGGGACACAATTTAAAGATAGAGGGGGGGCTGTTCCAGGGCAATGTGAGGAAGTATTTTTTCACAGAGAGAGTAGTGGATCTATGGAACAGCCTTCCTGAGGAGGTTGTGGGGTCTAAAACTGTGGGAGAATTAAAGAATGCATTGGACAGACATAAGGCAATTCTTGTGAGAGGTAGGAAGAAATAGGCTGTTGGTTAACTAAGATCTGCGACCTATCCTGTAGGTAGTGAAATGGGCAGACTAGGTGTGCCAAGTGGTCCTTAGCCCCCCCCAAGCTTCCCTTTCATTTATAATTTATTTTCCCCATTTAAATTCTTTAAAGGTTTTTCCTAGATATATAATATTAACATGCAATTTGTTGGAGTGCACTAGTAGTAACTGTCTTCTGTGAGTGATTAAATGCCTAACCCCATCAGACAGTTATTTAAGCAATATGGCACCACAAGGCCTAAGTTGTTGGGAGTTTACCCATTCCTTGTATGGTGTGGTGTGTCACAAGGCAGAACGCGGAGTGACATGAACCAAATGAGAAGTGGGTAAATTCCCCAATTTACCATGCTCTGGAGTACCTTATTGTGCTTATTTAGTGGCCCATTTGAAATAATTATTTTTGTTTTGTTAAAGGTCACGTGCAATGAAATTTACAGAACTTAAGCTGTCACCATTGTTCATTAAATATTGTTATACAAACAGTGTCTGTCTGGTATATTTATATTAAAATTTACTGTCTCATACCATTTTAGCCATTTGCTGTGTGCTCTGCTTCAGCCACACTGCTAAATGCTGAGAAGTGCTGTTCCCTGTGGTAATCAGCATGTCTCCACCCTTGTGATGTCAGTTGGGGTGCTATTCTCTTTTATCTATGCAGAAGCCAGTGAGATTGTCATATTGCTGAGGTCTGTAAAGATTCTTTTTTTCTTGGTCCGTGTCTGTTGCATAAATTGAAAGGCAATAAGCTATTTCATTGTGGTTTTGTTGTGTTTAATGCCAGTAATGTACAAAATAGCTCAAATAGATTATTTTAGTCTGTGGAAAAATCAGGAAGAGTAGCACATTGCTGTAAGGCTTGTAGACTTTCAGTTGTGATGGAAGGCATGAATCCTATTATAATAACTGGTGACCCCCGATATCAACACATTTTTGAGACCTGTAAAAGTCATATCAACCTACAAGTTGATATGGCAAAGTCATATCAACCTGTGAGTTGCTATGGCTTTTACTGTCTCACGCCAGGTTGTGTATACCATGCTAAGGTACTTACAGACTTGGAAAATTCAACCATTCACAATTTCTTTTTTATTTTACTTATTTATTTATTTATTTATTTATTTATATCTTTGGTAACCGGGTAAGGCCCACTATTCACAAGTGCCTGTTTTCAGGGGTGACCTAGGAGCACTGGACAGTGAAGTGACTTGCTCAGAGTCACACAGTATGCAAGTGGCGGTTGTGAGAATCAGACTCAGGTCTGGTCTGCTGGATGTATCAATCTCATTCACACCTCATTCCTCTAACTTTTAGGCTATACTGCCAGCCCAACAATGGACTAAACAATGGAGAAGCCGTTGAACCTTCACCTTGTCATCATAACAACCAGTGTGCCATGGAGCCCATACAAAGGTCAAATCAGCACCACAGGAAGCATGTAATGCTGACTCTGAGCTTTGTTTACTTACTTAGCACCAGTTATTACAAAAAATAACACATATGAAGATGTGTGATCTGCAGTTTTTTTACACACCCTCGGTGTGTGACAATATATAAACCTCTCAAGCTTTGCTCTCGAGGTTTACATATTATCACACACCTTGGGTGTGAAAAACAACTGCATATGACACACTTACATATGCATTATTCTCTATGTCACATTAATAACTTGCTGTTCTCATTCACACCTAGCATTCAGTAAAGGAGATTTCTCTGGATGGCACTAAAACAATAAACTCATCTCCCTGTAAATGGGGGTGGGAGAAGTAATGCTGTTTTGAAACCTTACTAAGAGTTTCTATGAAGTAGCCAACCCAGTGTTTTCTCCCTGGCTTTATTTTTACTTAACTGAAATTCAGGCTCAGCTATCCTTTACTCCACTTTAAAAAGATAATTTTTCTAGGGCTAAAAATCCATCCCTAGTAAAAATTAACAGATAACACCCCTATTATAACTTATTGTAAAGCAGACACTGAACAATAGTAATGATGTTACAAACATTACAATACTAGTACCAATACAACTTCTTAACAGGCACAGTAGAGTAGCACCCCATATGACAGAATCCTGGAGAAATGGATCACTCCAACAGGGACTGAAAAAGAACACAGTTTGTCAACATTCGTTACAAAATCTGGAACACATATAGTTTTTGTAGCAATGCTTGAGTAGTGCTGCCTGTTTTCATTTTGAAAACCATTGGACATGCTCTTTAAAATAAACATTACATTTATGTTTTTAAGTGTTGTCATTTAATTTTTTTGAAATATCATTCCTCCTGATTTAAATAAGTTCCTTTGTCAGCTAGCAATGGAAGTATAAATAAATTTAACCACCTCCTACCTCTACCTTTAGTTGACAGGATGATGTAGTTAATTTTATTTATTTATTTTTTGGGGGTTGACTAGCTGAAGTAATTAGTTTTGTGGTATACATGTGAGTTACTTTTATTTCTTTAATTATGAATTACAATGAAGAAGAGAAAATGTAGACCTCAAGGAACTGAACCTAGGACCTCTAGCATTCCGTGCCAGTAACTCTACCTCTGAGCTATGGTTCACAGAGCTGCAGTGGCTGTTCAGGTCTTCCTTCAAAGTAACATTCCCTTCCTCTGGTGTTGTGTAACTTTCGAACCTCAGACATATATCAGAACAACAGCCAATTAACTCCTTCTCAGTACAGTTTTTTAAAGAGGTAACTGGTAGGCAAATTTAGATTATGAACTGCAATGAAGAAGGGAAAATGTGAACCACTAGGAACTGAACCTAGGACCTCTAGCATTCCGTGCTAGTAACTCTCCCTCTGAGCTATGGTTCACACAGCTGCAGTTGCAGCTGGATGTGGTCCTGGTGGATTGCGATTTGGTTAGGAACCTAGTGGTTGGGGACCCACTTGTGGGGAGTGATCATGCCATGGTCTGGTTTTCCTTAGGCTTGAGATAAGGAGAAAACCACACTAAAATGATGGTGGTTGACTTTAGGGGTGCAGACTTTAATAGTATGGAGGTGATCCTTAAGGGGCATGTGTAGGGGATTAGACGAGGCATGGACACAGAATGCAGATGGGAAATTATCAAAACAGGACTCCTGGATGCTACCAAGGCCTGCATGAAGGCCCGACACAAGTCTGGTAGAACCAGAAAGCCATGCTGGTGGACCGGGGAGGTCCAGGAGGTGGTGAGGGAGAAAAGAGCAACTTAAAGATGATATAAGCACTTGCGTGGGGTTGTGGACAGGGGGGAGCATGATATAATATCTAAAAAGGTAACAAGGGTGGCGAGATTGGCCAAGGCAGGGACGGATCTGAGGTTGGCACAGGGGATCAGAAGTGGGGGGAAAGCATTCTTTAGGTGTAACAGGGAAAGAAGGAAAGTAAAGGGGCAGATTAATAGACTGAGGTCAGAGGTAGGGTGAGCTGAGAAGGCCATGGATCAGGCTGCGGTACTAAACAAATACTTTGCCTCGGTCTTTACTAGAGACGATGGAGGGTCAACAATTTATGGGGGTAGGCAGGATGAGAGTGAGGAGGGGGGACAAAGATGTTGAAATTCTGGTTAGTAGGGTGAGGGAAGCCCTTAGGTCCCTGAAAATGGATAAGGCACCAGGTCCAGATGGCCTTCACCCCAAGGTGCTAAAGAAGATGGCGGATGTCCTTGCTGTACCTCTGGTGGACCTCTTTAAAATCTTTCTGTTTATCCTCCTCCTCCATGGAGTGGATCCCCGCAAGTCCCCGGCCACTGACACCCACATTCCTGGGCCTGGTCTGGCACCCCCACAGAGCCGGCCTTTAATCACTCACGCTACTCTGTGTGCAGGATCCTCTCAGGTACTGGGGGGCACCGGGTGTGGCCATTAGCTGCCGAGATCACACTCCACCATTATCCACCTGGTTTTTCTTGCCCCTGAGAGCTAGATCTGCAATGGCATCCAGGCACATACATGACGACACCAACACCACTGTCCTCCCATTCTGCTGCTCGCTGCTGTAGTGCTTCTGGCTGCCACCAGTCACTGCTACATTGTGCTGCAGTACCCCAACCCTCCCCAGAGGAAGGAGAGCAGTCCTCTCCTCTGCCAACCCCCGGCGACCCAAATCCATTCCCGAACCCAGGTTGCTGGTACGGTGCAAGGTGTGGTGTCCAGTACTTCAACCCTCAGCACCTCTGGGCCAGCTGGTGGACCTCTTTAACTCCTCCCTTCAGACAAGTCAGTGCCCCAGGATTGAAGGATGGCTTATGTCATGCCTATCCACAAAGGTGGATCACGGGAGGAGTCGAGTAACTACAGGCCTGTCAGCCTGATGTTGTTGGTAAGCAAAATATTGGAGGCCATCTTGAAAGAAAGACTGACTTTCTGGAAACATGGGACCATCTGGATGTCGCCAACACGGCTTCATTCGGGGCAGATCGTGTCAGACTAACCTTGTGGAGTTCTATGATTGAGTGACAGAGGCCCTGGATCAGGGCAGACTGGTGGATGTCTTCTTTCTAGACTTCAGCAAGGCATTTGACTCAGTGTCACACCCTAGGTTGCTGGACAAACTAGAGGGAATGGGGGTGGGGGATAGGATGATTAGATGGATAAGAAACTGACTAATGGGGAGGTTTCAGAAGGTACTGGTTGGGAGGGAGGAATCATCACCTAGGATGTTAGTGGGGTCCCACAAGGGTCGGTGCTGGGTCCACTCCTTTTTAATGCTTACATTTTGGACAGTAGGAATGGTATCAGGAATGAGAAAAGCCTCTTTGCCAATGACTTGAAGCTGGGGAGGTGGTTGATGGAGAGGAGGGGTAGACAAGCCCTACAGGGGGAACCAGAGGCTCTGAAGAGGTGTACAAGCACCTGGAAACAGGTTCAGTGCCAATAAATGTAGTGTTCTCCAGTTGGCGCTTAGGAACCCAGCTCATGAGTACTTTTTGGGTGGGGAGAAGCTGCAGGTTTTGGGAAGAGAAAGGGTTCTTGGGATGGTTATAGATGTCCAAATGAATAACTCAGAGAAATGTAGGAGGGCTGTGGCAAAATCAAATAAAATGCTCTAGTGCATAGCTAGCGGGATAACCTCAAGGAGACAGGAGGTGCTTCTCCCGCTGTATAATTACCTGGTTAAACCACACCTGGAGTACTACATGCAGTTTTTGTGCCTGTACTTGAAAAAGGACATTGCACTGCTGGAGAGGGCCCAGAAGAGAGTGACTAGGATGATTCAGGGTCTGGGGGAAATGTTGTATGAGGAGAGACTTAAGGAACTGGACTTGTACTCCCTTGAGGAGAGGAGGGACAGAGGGGATATGATTGAGATCTTTAAATATCTGAAGGGAGTAAATAGAGTGCTCCAACTGAAGGGGCCACCAGGGGTCACCACATGAGGTTGGTTGGCAGCAGGCTCAGGGGGGATACTAGGAGGTGTTACTTCACTGAGATGGTGGTGGACCCTTGGAATACATTGTCTGCAGAACTGGTGGTTGTTAATACAGTGGAGGGTTTCAAGAAGGGCTGGGACAGGTATAAAGGGAGGGTTAAATTGGGTATGACCAGATCTGGAGGTGAGACTCCGATGGTGGGTGGGGCAGGGCAAATTACAGGAGAAGTAGGGTGGAAGGTCAGCAACAGTGCCCAGACTGGGTGCTGATCTTCCAGCAGACTCGATAGACCTTTAGGCCTAGTCTGCTGGCATCTTAGTATGTTAGTATATTATTGTAGAATTTACCCATGAGTAAAGCTATCATCGGACCATTGAAGAGGCAGCATTTTTAATGCCCACTGTATAATGTTTTATACATATGCCAGCACACTGGATTCTATCAATTAAGCACCATAATGATGAACACAAATAATTCATACTGTTATATACATGTTAGTACTGAATATGACCATTAGAACAACTATTTATTAAAAGAAATTTTGATTTGTTTTTATATGTACACATGAGATCTCACTGTGTGTAGATTATTTTTTAAATATATTTTTGTGGTTGATTTTGGGCTAACTCCAGTCTCTTTTCATGACTGACCTTATGATGTTATAATTACTTTTTGCATAAATATACAAAGATAGAAACATAGATACTGATGACAGAAAAAGGCCCATCTGCCCAACTCTAACTTATTGTATATGTGTGTCTGACTCTATTGGACATCCAACCCCTTGTTGCCCTTCTTAGTAGTAACATCTCCTGATATTACTGTATGATTATACTGTATGATTTTCATGTCCAAATAAGAAAGTTTGCCTTAGAGAATTTGATAATGAAAGCAATACATTTTTATATGATCAAACATGGCAATTTCATTAATGAACATACTGTGAGATATGTTCATGTAGATTATATTGTAAAAGTGTAAAATACTCCTGATCCTACTCAACTTAGCCCTTAGTTGCTTACCGAGCCACCCACAGGTGAGGCCACTGTTTGTGCTGATGATAAAGGCAGAATGTAGAAAAATTATTAAAAGCTTAAGAAACAAAGACACTGTTATAAATATTATTAAATTATTTATTTAAAGTATTTCAGCAGATAGACATACAGAGATACACAAACAATCTTGTTTACAGATGTGACCGGGGGAAACGGAAAGGAATAGACATACAGAGATACACAAACAATCTTGTTTACAGATGTGACCGGGGGAAACGGAAAGGAATAGACATACAGAGATACACAAACAATCTTGTTTACAGATGTGACCGGGGGAAACGGAAAGGAATAGACATACGGAGATACACAAACAATCTTGTTTACAGATGTGACCGGGGGAAACGGAAAGGAATAGACATACAGAGATACACAAACAATCTTGTTTACAGATGTGACCGGGGGAAATGGAAAGGAATAGACATACAGAGATACACAAACAATCTTGTTTACAGATGTGACCGGGGAAACGGAAAGGAGAACACATTAGCAGAAAACAAGTAACAAGAGAAAACAGTTTAGAAGTACAAAAAATACAGAGATTTCAACAATCAACAGTAAGTTCCATAACTAGAGACAGAATAGGCAACATCAGCTGCCAGTGTTGTTATACAATAGCTACCAATATCGGAGCTGTAATAAGTTAAAATTAAAATTTATTGTTTGAAACATAGAATTTGATGGCAGATAAGGACTGCTTGACCAACCCAAAATAGGATAATCTGTGTTATAGCTGTCAATGGGCTGGGC
The DNA here is from genome assembly GCA_016271365.2 of Neoceratodus forsteri. Classification (NCBI taxonomy): domain Eukaryota; kingdom Metazoa; phylum Chordata; order Ceratodontiformes; family Ceratodontidae; genus Neoceratodus; species Neoceratodus forsteri. Next base: position 540,264,675 of record CM057456.1, on the reverse strand, counting down.
TTTCCTGACACAACTGAATTTTGTAAAAGAATAGGGTCTAAAGCTGGACATAAAACCCCCTTCTGATTACGTTTCGCTGAAGAGTGATATTTTTCAAGGAATATCAAAGACTGCTAAGCAGAAGCGTGTCCCTACAAAACTAATCATTAATCTTGATGAGACAGTCATCAACCTGCTGTAGCTCCCTTTTCACAATACAGTATGAACTGGATGGGATCCAGGCAGGTAGAAATAGCTCTATGTGACGAGAGATAGATCTCAATTTATTTATTTATTGAAATGTTTCACCAGGAAGGCATACTGAGCAAATTGCACATTTCCAGATGTGTCCTGAGGGGGACAGGGAATGGAGATAACAGTTTACAATAAGTAAGTAACAATATATACAGCATTACAATAGCAGTACACAACAGTTGCAACAGATAACGCATTAGGATAGAACAATTGCCACAGAATAAATGAATAATAGGATACAGAAAAAATATCATCTCAGCATGGGATAGAAGACATAGAAATGTCCATTGGATACAAGTATCACATTGTGAATAATCACCACAGTCACAATTAATAGCAAACAGTATCGGTAGAATACAGTATTATTAGTAGAAATGGAGCAAAATGGTGAACAAATGGATTGAGAGGTTCCAGAAAAAAGCAGTGCCAGATATAGAACTGGACATAGCATGGGGGAGTAGACTAGAGGGTTCTTAGGGGGTATGGGGAGGAAAAAGGGCATTGCCTGTCTGTGGGGAGAATTTACTGTGTACTTGTAGGTAGGTGAGTTGGGGCAGGCACATGGTGGGTAGAACAGGATTAAAGTTGTGTGACGAGAGTTAGAGTAGCTGGTGGAGTGGAGGGGTATAAAAGGTTAGCTTGAGAGGTAGAATGGACCTTTGCATGGAGGAAGGAGAGAATTAGGGGCAGGTACAGGTAAGGGTGGTGTAGTTATGCAGTAGGGAGGAATGGGATGCAGGGGAGGGAGCGTTTTGGATGGTGCATACACACTGACCAGTGACTACCCCCCCCCCCCACACACACACATCCCTTATCAGGGAAAAACCTTAAACTGTCTGACTTCTCTCATGACAGCAATGTAGCCCACAGTGATAACCATTGGGCTGATAGCAACATGATGGTCAAGAACATAGACACAGTTATGTGGTCATACTGTACATAAACTTTGCCAAACTAAGAAAACCACTCTCTTGAACAAAGGACAGTTCTGATATTTGATTTGCTCAGAACTCATACTACTGAGCAAGTTCTAAACAAGCTTGAAGATTGCAATATTATTCCTATTGGTGTGCCCCCCAATCTGCATGGACCTACTCTAGCCCCTCAGTCTGACTGTAAACCAACTGTTCAAAGTAAAGATGAAGCAACTACTTAGAATCCAATATACGGAGCTAATTTTCAACTAGTTAGGAAAGGATGCCAAGCCATCAGCAATAATGAACTGCAGATTTCCATGTGTCTTCTATGAAGGCCCCGAAAGTCCAGTGGCCACTTTTAGCCTTTATTAGAGTGACTGAAAAATGGGACAGTATTGCAGATGCCCATTTGAACTACTTCAGTGACAGCCACTAAGAAGAGACCCACTCCACAGTTATGCTTCCTGTTCTTAGGAACAGATTTCCAGGACACTGAATAATGTCAAACAACAAAACTTGTTTCAAACGGTTTTTATTTTAACTTAGTCTTAATAAAACTCTTTTTCATAAATAAAATGTTTGCAATGCCGATGGTGATTCCTACTGAGAGTCAGAGATGAGGTAAGATGGAATTGTGTGAGAGTAGGAACTAGTTCACATATGAAATCTACTGTCTGCTATGATTGTGCAGCATTTTTAACAGTATTATCTTAATTTTTAACTTTTGCTCTCTAGTGGGGCTCATGAAAACAGATTTCAAATGATCCTATCCTGTTTGAAAATAAAGATTTGACCTACCTTACTTCTATCTTTGGTATAATGAGACAATGGTGCAAGTACATCAGGTCAGTTAAGGCTTTACATCATATAGTTGATAGTGAAATGATTGTTTCTCTGTGGAAGGCGTATTAGCATGCAAACTTTGTTATGTTAATTCTAGACTTTGTATAGCTTTGTGCCTTCATGAATGTTGTAAACTACTTGTCATTTGTACCTCCCCCGGTCACCCCTGAAAAAGGGACTGCATGGTCTCAGTGGGCCTACCCGGTTACCACAATTCAAATAAATAATTAAATAAGTATATGTGCATGCAAGTATTAAATGGAAGCATATTTCCTTGGGTCATTCATACCATGCAGAATAATGAAAATGTTACAGCTAATATATCTAGTGTAGTGGGACCATTCAGAGCTCTCGGGATTCACCTCTCCACACCTCCCGAGGGGGCTGGGTTAACTGAACATGTGATAAACTGGATAAAGTAGCCCAATGTGGTATGGCACCTCCACCTGTAGTGACAATATGGGGTACCTGGATGCTGAAACACAGGGCTACTACCCCCAGAAAACAGCGAATAAACTGCCCACACAGTCCTGTCCCTAAATGAAGTGACACCAAGCAGTGATGATCCCCAAACCTTAAAATGCAATTCAAACAATATTTTTTAAAGTGAGAAAATATGGAAAGAACAAAGGGGCAGTGAGGTAAAATGAGAGCAATGGGGGTAGTTGTAACTCTACACTTTAAATAGTCAAAATACTGTTAGAGTATACAGACAGTAAAATAATCAACTCTTTGCTCCACAAACTCTGCTCACCCCTCAGCAGTTCTCAAACTCCAATGCGGGTTTACCTAGCTTAATGCCTCCAAACAGCCATGGGTGAGAGCTCTCATTTAATATTTGAAAAAAACTGAGTCCCAGCTCCCAGAAAAAGGGACAATGCAAGTGCACAGGTCCTGAACAGAAAAGCACAATGTAAGCAGATCAGGAGACTCCACCCTCCAACTCCTGGGGGGGGGGGGGCTAGTACCTTGATATGTCCTAGTCACTTCAAAAGTAGATGAACTGTAATAAGAGCATTAAAAACATAGAAGACTGCACTCCAAAAAAAACTCAGCCACACCCAATCATCATTTGTATTAAAGAAAGCTGAAAAGATTTTAAACTATTTCTGCTGTACAAATTCATTCTTGCAACACAGATGAAATAAGTCTTGAAAAATGTCATTGGAGAAAATGTAGTATCAGAATCAACTCAAACTTCTAACTGATGCATAAAAATATATTTTTATATACTAACGCAAAGTCTGTCTAATTAATTATTCATGAGCTAAAGTAGCTCATTGATTGGCTGCTGTGCAGGTCTGCAATCTCAAAGAAGTGCCCAGCATGGCAGCCACACAGCTGATCTCTTGCTCTCTGCTGACAGCAGCAGCAGCAGCAAAAGAAAACAAGCATTTTCAGCACTGCTGTCAGTGTGCATGATCACTGAGAAATGTGCTAAGTCTTGAAAATGTTGAAACAGTTACAGTTTCCCAAGTAAATGAAGTTAATGTCTGCAGTTATGAAAGAGAAATGTGTTAGCTTTTTCTCATTTTGTCACCATGACTATTAAGGGATGTTTCATTCACCTTTGTAAATCACCAAAAAAAGGTTTCTTTCCTGCACAAATGAAATTCTTGAAAATATTAAAACAGTTCCAGACTGCCAAATAAAAAAAGTAAAATGTTTTTATCTACTTTTTTGGAGTTATTAAGAGAAAGTTGTTAGCTTTTTCATTTTATCACCACAAGTATTAACTGTTCAAAAGTCATAAATTATTAAAATGTTTGTTGATGAACTTCAGTCTCATTTGTAGTGTAGCTTATGTTTAATTTACATATTCAAATAAAGTCAAACTGTACGTGTTGAATAATTCATGATGCTCTTGAAAACATCACTTGTCATTGCTCAGATTTGTAACTCTTCTAACTGAATATTCATGATGGAGGCAATACTCTTGTTGCCAAACCAGTTTACTGTGGAAATGTTTCTAAATAAAATAATAACAAGTATTTGTTAATGTCAAATGTTCACTACTGATATAGAAGTTCTGGGGTACTAGATGCCTTGTTGTGCATTTTGTGGCTTATGTAGTACCAAAGTTAGAAACCTGCAACATAGGCTCATAACATTGTTGTTTTTAATAGTTTTGCCTCTGATTTTCAGCATAGCCTTCTTATGATGGTTTCATGTGATAGCAACAAACACATAAGGGTGACTCAAAAAAAAATGAGGACAAAACAGTGAGGACAGAAACAGCGAACACAGTTTTTATGGGGGCTATTCCCCCACACACACCCCTTTGTGGGTGTCTTTTCCACCCAAACTCCCCTTACTATGGATAACCAACTCTGGAGGAGAGGGCATAACTTAAGGAGGGGGGAAGCTGTCAGTTGCTGAAATGGCAAGTGCTGTTTTGCCCTCACTGTTTCTGTCTGACACCCTTTTGCACTCGCTGTTTTTATGGGATACCCTTATGACCCCATCTCATGAACATGTGCAGAGAAAATTTCAACTCCTACCTAAAAGGTGATTTTGTGCAGGGACTGCAAAATCACCTTTCGGGATGCAAAAACACATTTTGGCCAGGATCTGAAAAATTACAGCTGTCACATTCATGAGGGGCTGTGAAGAAATGGCAATGTTGAGAATGAGGGGGGTTAAAATTTAAGTTCCAAAGTTACAAGCCTGCGTTAGCAAAGTTCAATGTAGGCTCATACCATTGTTGTTTAATATTTTTGCATCAAATTTTCAACATAGCCTTGTTATGAATCCAGCTTATGAACAAGTGCAGAGAAAATGTTAGGTCCTACCTGAAAAATGACTTCACGCAGGGACTGTAAAATCACCTTTTGGGATGTAAAAACACATTTTGGCCAGTATTTGAAACATTACAGCTGTCACGTTCATGAAGTGCTTTGATGAAATGGTTATGTAGAAAATTTGGGCTATAAATATTGAAAATTACCAAAGTTACTAGCCTACATTTGCAAAGTTCAATGTAGGCTCATAGCTTTGTTGTTTTTTAAAATTTGTGCACCAAATTTTCAACATAACTTTCTTATGAACAAGGGCAGAGTAATTTTTCAACTCCTTCCCAAAATATGATTTTGCACAGTGACTGCAAAATCAACTTTTGGGACAGATTTGCCTAATTTCACTGCAATTGTTCATGAGGTGGTGTCCCCAAAAAGGCATGTTGAAAATATGGGGCAAAAATATTCAAAAATGGTCAAGTTAGGCAACTAAGTTCAAAACCCCACTGAAATACATCCAGTTGCATACCTGATTTTTTCAATTCACTGTCCAGCTTTGAAGAGTGAAGACATGTCTGTAGTCCAGATAGGATTAAGGCATCGAATTGTTACAGGGGAGCCAGGAAGAGACATTGATGGATGGTTTTCTTTTATTGCTGGTTATGTACATACATAAAGGAAACCTATGAGGTGGCGACACTGGAACACTGAGCACCCCCCATGTCAGTGCTATGTTGGTGGGGGGGCTCATGCTGAGAGGTAGGGTCGGGTGTGGGCGGACAATTATGGGAGTGTCAGAAACAGATATCGATGGACAATTGTGTCAGTTACAGCTGGCATGAGTCCCCGGATGTTTGAAATTCCTGGCTGATCATGACAGATCATCTCTGGTTGCTGGACAGCATAGATCAAAAAAAAAAAGGTGACCCATGATACCCATTTCCTTTTCAAGTCCACATTGCCTCTACTCAGCATGCCAAAACTCTGTCATGATTAACCTGGCTGTTGATTGGTATGGCACTGTTGCACCCCTAAAAAAAAACACTCTGCGTTGGATGGACAGTGTCATACCTCTCAAAAACCAAGTATCATAGCAAGATGTTTGCTGTGAGCACATGTGCAATGCACATATAAAAAGGAACAGTTCTACATTCCTGGCAATTACTACTTCAAAAATCCTTTCACTATAGCCACTGTAAACTCTTGTATGACACCATCAGTAGTTACGATAGCATGTCACCTCCTGGCATCAGCTCCATGTTACCACGGAGGTCAAGTTGCAGCATGCGACAGAGTCAGCTCGTACTGCCATGAAAAAAAATAATTACAATACCTGTAAAAAAATGCTGTCATTATTATGTTTAGACTTAAATTGTAATAATGACCTCACAGCTGTTCGTTTCCTGGGGATTAACAACTGGCCAGTGGGGGTTGGCCCCTTGCTGCATCAAGGGCCACCCTTTCCCCAGGCTGGTCATTAAACCAGGAAATTAGTGACTGTCTGGTCATTATTGCTTAAATAAATCAGAAAAAATGGCATCTGGTATCCATAAAAAATGCAGTGTCTATTTCTTTAACTGTGAGATGCATTCATAGAGTTTGTGAACCTGTGTTATTATTAATTATGAAATGGGTTAAAAGAATGCTAGATCCTGATTGGATGAGGGGTACTTTCAGTCAGGTCATTATCTCAGCACAACAGCATGGCTGAAAGTAGCCCCACAAAATCAGGACTCGGCACAGAGAATTGTCCACATCAACACCGAATTGCCAGAAACGAATATGGCTACTATTGTAACCTGCTCCTCACTCCCTCGCATGATCTTGCCATTTCTGCACCTGTGTCTAAAGTGCTGTGAACCAGATATTTTCCATACTGCTCCCAGATGTGACTCCCAAAACTGGTAGAAAAACTGCCTGCCATTTTCAAATGCAAACTTTCAGACATGCTGCCGATTATGTCACCACTCAAAAAACCTTAACAGCATCGCAAACATCCAACTGTGGCTAAGTAAGTTATGTGCAATTAAATATTATTTTTAAATCCCTTATTTTTAAAAAAGCATCAACAGGTGCACCACACTGAGCAAGGACCGAGGCCAGTTTACTGCCAAAACTGCTGTTGTTACAACTGACGTTACAACTAGAGATGCAGTGAATTTAAATTCTGCTGGCAAAGTGAACACGAAGTGGGCACTTCACGTTGCCAATCTGCTACGTGGAGTGGGCAATGCAAAGTGCTCACTCCACCTTGTCATTACCACTTCGCATTAAGGAGGAATGTTAATGCAAAGTAAGGTGAAGTCATTGTTTTTTTTAATGGACTTCTCATGTTCATTATGATTCTAAGTGATCCATTTGGTGTTTCAGATTTGGCAGCCCCCCCCCACACATCACATGGCTTACAGTACTGTAAGTCACATGCTCTTTAGCTAGGCAGGAAGAAAGTGAGTCACACAAGCAGACACTTTTACTTTCTCCTGTGCAGATGGAGAGAGAGTAGTGTATTTTGATGCTGCTGATACAGTACTTTGAGATCACAGCGAGGAGGAGATTTAAACTTTGATTTAAGCCAGCCCAGTGGCACTGAGGGTTGAGACGCTGGAAGCCACACCTTACGCTATGCCGGCAGCCCGGGTTTGGGAACAAGCCCGGGTCATCGTGGGTCAGCAGGGGAGGACTAGGATTGAGCATTGGGAGACAGCTCTCCTAGTCCTGGGGAGGGCTGGGGAATCCATACTGTGCTGTGGTGACCCCTGGGGATGCCCAGTGGTACTTCTTGCACTGGTGTGATTGGAGGGGAGTGTGGCAGACGTTGGCAGGCACATGAGCAGATGTCATTGCAGATCTGCACTCCCAATGGGGAAAAAAGTAGAAATGGCTGAGCGTGACCATGTAAGACTGATGGCCATGCCCTGCATCACTGGGAGGACTCATGTGACATTGCACTGGGGGGGTTCAGAGCTGGTCTGTCTGGATAGGGTATGGGAAGACCCTTCAGTGGATCAGCAATGGCCGTACCAGATACCCCATCATGTGGGTGAGCCTGGTGCTCTCCCAGTGGACAGAGCTGGTGGCTGGATGCCCCCGCCGGTAGTCACCGCAGCAGGTGGATTAATAAGAGTAATAAAAAAAACTAAAAAAAAGACAACTTTGATTTAGACCCAACAGCTTTCTTAAAAGCTACATTTTTTTGTCTTTTCTGTACTCTTTTTTACTTAATTTGTTCTTTCTGTAAATTTTACTTTTCTTACTTTTATAAGTAGTTAGTTGTCTGTGTCTGTGTGACTGTGTGTGTGTGTGTGTGTGTGCTGTGTGACAGTGTGAGTATTGATTGCTTGGACTGAGGGAGCTCAGTAGGAGAGATGGACGAGGGTGAGGGAATGTCTGGAGTGAGGGCAGCTCTGGGAGAGCATGGTAGTGGTAAGCGTCATACCATGTGCATGTGTGGAGGGCATGGGCGCCCATTCCTGTTGGACCACTCAAAACTTGTGAGTGCCCCTCCCAGAAGCAGGACCAGCATCACCTCCTGTCCTGACTCTGAGGCAGTTGAACCACCACCACCACCACCACCACCAAGTCCAGCACCAGGTCCTCTGGAGTAGGATGTGCTTGTTCCCCTGGGCCCAGGTGTGGATCTCATCCCTGTTCAGCACCATGACCAGCTGGTTGCCAGTTCATCTGGCCATCCCCTGCCTGTGCCTGGTCCTCCCCGCACCTCAGCTGTTTGTCAGTTTTTTGACTGTGTTGGGGGAACAGCAGTGTGGTCAATTGCTGCCTATGTGAGGTGGAGGTGCACCGTGGCCCCTGGGGGACTCACCTGGGGACTGGTGGCCAGCACACTGATATGCTCAATCACCAGCAGTTGGAGTGGCAGGCTGCCACAGAATGGACCATGCCTGCATCTCCTGGCCATTGTGTGGCAGAGGGTGCAGCTGTGCATTGTGGCATCCCTAAGAAGAGGAGGACCACAGCAGCACCTGCTGCTCCACCAGCACCCCCACCCCCCACCACCACCAGCAGGTCAACCTGTAGAATGTGTGGACCCCAGAGAACTGCATGTAACACAGGCTGACTTGGCAGTTCTCTGGAGTGCTGTCGAGGAGAACAATGAGAGGGTGAGTGCTGTGGTGCAGTGGCTGGATCACATAAAGGGGCATCAGTTGCAATTTATGTCCATGCTGGAACTGCTGCTGGATCACCATGGGATTCCACATTATTTTTTTTTTCCCACACCTTCCTTGCTGTGTTATAAAATGTATTCCTCCACCATCCCCGACCTTTGTATATAATTATGCCCTTTTTTTGTTGTCTTCCGTATGCGTGACACTATCTTCTGAGCAGTACAAGTATACTGTACTAAACTGCATGTGTGCAGTCAGTCTTCTTTCCAGTCTGTGTATGTACCGCAGACACTGTCCAACTCCCTGACTTAAAAACAAACATTAATGAGTACATGAAGCATGAAGAGATACTACAAAACAGGCTTACAATACATTCAAGTAACCATTAAAAAAAATTAATGTTGTGATTCGTGACGTGATCGTGAATCATGATTTGTGACTGCATTTGTGACCGTGATGATGAAGAAATGTGAATGCCTACAGCTGTACTTCCCCGATGAGCAAGGCCACTGTTTTTCGGTGCTTGGAAAAAGCAAATTCCGTTTTGACCATCCTGGATTCCAGGATTTTACCGGTGTTTGGGAATCCAATTTCCGGGATTTTTCCGGTAATACAAAACTTTATATTATTCACTCATTTTAAGTAATAAATTTGTCTATCAGTGTTTTATCATGTTTTTATGCAGATTTAAGTCACATCAGCAGAAAACAAGAACATTTACTCTCATGTTGCTTGTTATATTAGCTATCCAAGTTTTGCATCTATCAACTATCATCATGGCTAATGAGTTGACCGTGGAACTCCATTGGCCAAACTGGCATAAATATTCCCCCAGATCAGTGCAGCCGGTGAAAATTAAAGGTCTCATGTAACAGTAACATTTTTTCACAGGAGTAACCAATTCTGAAGACTGTTCAATACTAAAGACAATAAAAGCTAGTCTTTGTTTTAATGTTGACAATGTGTTCTGTGACATGTATAATAAAAACTTCTCAAAGTTAAATGCAATTCATGTGTTTTATTTTAAAAAGATTTACAAAGATAAACATGTGTAAAACACACAATTCAAGTATTGACTACTGAACATGGGTCGACAAATACGCTACCCAGACAAATACGCTACCCAGACAAATACGCTACCCAGACAACATGAAATAAAGCATACTATGTGAAGGACGGTAGAATCTAACCCATAGCTACATATAATGCAGAGATACTACATATTGCACATCGACACTTTATTGCACAGTGGAGCACCATTTTTTTCCTACAATACTGCACCAGAACACATCTTCGTCATTGCATAGTGAAGCACCACTATTTTCTACAACATTGTACTAGAACTGTATGTCTGCAACTTTATTGCACAGAGGAGCACCATTTTTCTGCAATAGTGCATCAGATCTGCAATTACACAAATGAGGGTGGGAGATTCTGGGTCTACTTATTGAATAGCAGCATTGAAAATAATTTTAAATTGTCCACAGTCAGGCTTCTCCGTTGGTCAGTCAGGATTTGTCCATGTGCAGAAAATGATTGCTCCACTTCTGCACTAGAAACAGGGACCCAGATGACCTGAAGAGCTGCCTTTGACAGAGTTGGTACCTGTGAGGACATAGAGATCCAGTACTGGTGAAGAACAAATGATTCGATCTCTGGTAGTTCCCGCACATCCTGCCGTACGTAGATCTCCCAGTCCCTTATCAGTGCATTCTTATTGTGTAAAGTGAACACTGGGATATAGGGCAAGTACAGTTGGAAGTCCTTATTGAGTTTGGGTAGGTTGAGTGAGTTCAGAATTCGACAGGCCATGAGAAACTGTACAGATGGGTTTGACTGCAGGTGTTTTGTCAGTTTCTCCAAACTGACCTTGAAAGCATTTTTGAACAGTTTAATGTTCTCATCTCTTACTTTATTCCTCAGTTTAGAGAGGTAAATCTCTGCTTTCTCACCAAAGCCATCATTTTTAGTTGTGCCAGCCTCAAAGAGGCTCTTGATTGACATTAGCATGTCATACGTGTATGTCGCAAGAGGTTTCTCCTTTGACTGCAAAGTTCTATCGCAGAAATAATGTCACCTGAATTATCTGTAATAAATGCCAGTTGTGCTTGTAGCTCATCATACCATTCGTCCAGTAATGCCCGTGGATTGTTTATTGAGGTGGCATCACTTGAATCCACCTTGAAAAAGTCCCTCGGGTATTGCAGGTGTGTTGAATGGTATGCCACAGCTGCAAACCATGTGTTCCATCTAGTTAAAACAGGAACCGGTGGCAAAGCAATCATTTCCCCCGGAGCTTCCAGATCCTCCAAAAACATGATGAATTCTTGTTTGCGTTTTGGTGACTGCTGAAAGGCATATTTTACCAATGAAACCAGTTCATTAACTTTTTTGAAATGGTGCAGCCATGTATCCCCAACAAGGGACAAGACATGTGCCCAGCAACACACATGCACAACATGGTCCCCAATAATCCCCCGAAGTGTGTCATTAAAACATTTAATCATGTAACGAGCACTGTCACTGACAAAGGAAACTACATTCATAAAGTCAATGTCACAACTCTGGAGAGTCTTCAAGACAGCTTGAGCCACTGTGGAATGGTTGACAGAGTCTAGTTCTATGCTGTTTCCAAGATATGTCTTGTCCCCTTCCAACACAAAGACGACATTAAGAATGCAGCGTGACTGTGCATCTGTGCTCTCATCACATATCACAGACAATGATTTCCCAGTCACAGCTGCTTTAAGGTCTTCATCAATTTGCTCTCTTACCTTGGGTAGATAGAGCTGCCTCAGGGTGTCTGCTTTTGGCACCGCTCCACTCCCCTTCACATACTTGCACATCCATTCCCTCAGCTATGGATGGTCCAGCTTCTCCAATGGGATATTTGCAGCCCCCCATGCCTTAACTGTGTCCATGACCATCTCATTTCTTACTTTTCTGTTGCAGCTCTGAAACTGCTGGTCAGGGTTACCTGCCTTGCTGGTCTTCCTTCGCTAGCAGCTCGTTCCTTATTCCTAGCATGTTTCTTGCTGAGCAGATGATCTTTGACTGTGTCTTTTCTGGTATGGTCCAGGACATGGTTGCAGTATGGACAGAAAAGTTTTCCTCCATCCTCATAGAGGCCTTCAGATTTAAACTGAAGAGCTCGCCATTCGAGGGGTGTAGCAGAGCTTGGCTTTCTTATACATTGGTGTAGCAGACATCATGCAGGAAGTATGAATACTGAAATCACAACCAAAAAAATTATTAGTAGTGTGTTCCACTAATCTGCTTGATAAGATAAAAATTCAACAAAATGGGAGTCTCAGATCCCTGGATAGGGCAGTCCATGACTTTTATCCTCTGGCTAATTATGGCAGCAGCCACCGTGACAAGCACCCATCCTCCAGGTACGATGGCAGCAACAGTCTATGCTATGACTTCCATCCTCCAGATACGATGGCAGCAGCAGCCTATGACTTCCATCCTCCTGGGATGGCAGTAGTAGCCAGTGACCACCATTCACTACGTGAGATGGCAGCAACCATCTACAACTCCCATCCTCCAGGTACAACAGCAGTAGCATTCTATGACTCCCATCTTCCCAGGTGTGAAGGCAGCAGCAGCAATCTACGACTCCCATCCTCCGGGTGTGAAGGCAGCAGCAGCAGCAGCAGCAATCTACGACTCCCATCATCCAGATGTGAAGGCAGCTGCAGCAGCAATCTACGACTCCCATCATCCAGATACGACAGCAGCAGCATTCTGCAACTCCCATCCTCCAGGTATAATGGCAGCAGCAGCCTACGACTCCCATCCTCCTGGGATGGCAATAGTAGCCAGTGACCACCATTCACTAGGTGAGATGGCAGCAACCGTCTACAACTCCCATCCTCCAGGTACAACAGCAGTAGCATTCTATGACTCCCATCTTCCAGGTGTGAAGGCAGCGGCAGCAATCTACGACTCCCATCCTCCGGGTGTGAAGGCAGCAGCAGCAGCAATCTACAACTCCCATCCTCCGGGTGTGAAGGCAGCAGCAGCAATCTACAACTCCCATCCTCCAGGTGTGAAGGCAGCAGCAGCAGTCTACAACTCCCATCCTCCGGGTGTGAAGGCAGCAGCAGCAATCTACAACTCCCATCCTCCAGGTGTGAAGGCAGCAGCAGCAGTCTACAACTCCCATCCTCCGGGTGTGAAGTCAGCAGCAGCAATCTACAACTCCCATCCTCCAGGTACAACAGCAGTAGCATACTAAGACTCCCATCCTCCGGGTGTGAAGGCAGCAGCAGCAATCTATGACTCCCATTCTCCAGGTGTGAAGGCAGCAGCAGCAATCTATGACTCCCATCCTCATGTGATGGCAGTGGGGGGAGCAGCATATAGCCACCATTCTCCAGGTGCAGTGTAGAAAGTCATGTAAAAGTGCAGAACTTTTAACATGCTGCACTTTTACATGATTTTCTGCAGTCTGAAAATGGGTTTGTGCTCAGATTTCCTGGTCCTCTCAAAACGAGACACTGTGGGCAGGTATGGCAAGGCATTGTTGCAGTGGGAAGTGGGGTATTACCATATCGTCCCTGGTGGGATGGATGTGCCTGCATAGAGTGGTATGGAAAACCACTGGTCTCAGAGGTGTGGCAGGGTGTGGAGTGCAAGATTACTGTGGGGATCCAGGGGGCTTTCCATCCCCCCTCCCCGAAAAAGGGAACACTTATGTAAGAACTTACCATTAGCAGTGGATCTTCAGGACAGTCTCTTGCAGTGGGTCACAGTTTGGGACTGCAACCATTGGGCGCCGGGACCACATGGAGACATTTTTGCTAGTGGTCTATCTGGGGCCACCCACAGCTACATAGGGAGGATGTCAACCTCATGACAGTGCTGTGTGTGGCCCCAGATGGACTGCTGGCAGGGGGATTTCTGTGTGGTCCTGGTGCCTGATGGTTGTGGTTCCTGGGGTGTGGCCAGCTGTAAGAGACTCTTGAATACCTACGGTCACAGTGAGTTCTCACAAGTGTTTTTGTTTTGATGCCTGGTTTGGCCCCGTCTCCACATCTGCCTGCTATGCTTCTGAGGTCAACCTAGGTGTAAGGATTTTATTTGCACTTTGCTGTGGCAGGTGCAAGTTTTTTTTTTGCTGGTGAGGGCTGAGACCCCCCCCACACAATCCCCAGGGCAACTCTGTCTTGCCATGTCAGTCTACCATGTTCCTTTTGAGAGACATCCTACAAGAGATATCCCCGAAGATCTAGAAAACATTTTGTCCTCAGACTTGCTCTGAGGGACACAGCAACCAACAGAGCCCCTTCAGACATGCTTAGATCCAGCACTGCCAACTCTGGCCCCAACAGCACCACAGACATGGACCCCCTTTTTTTTATCAAACACATCAACTTCTTGCACTTGAGGGCTTTGAATGTATGCCCACATAACAGAGCTGTACACCCTTTTCATAACTTGGGGAAATGTGACCACTTATTTGGTTTAAACTTCACAGCAGCATAGAAATCAGTACAATATTTTAGAACCCCCTCCTCTGAGCAAAGTGTATAAACTGAGACACAAACAAGATAAACCTGCACCTCTCTTAGGCCCCCTCCCCAAACACACATTCTCTGGGGCAAACAAAGGACAACAGAATACCTAGACCCCCTATCTGCTCAGACTCTTCCCACCACCATATACATATTGTCTGAGCCACACAAAAGGCAACACAGTTGATCCACCAAGAAGTTGGGCCATGTCTGGGTGTAAGGCATGGACACATGGTGCCCTAATTAGCTGCAACAATCTTTTTTTACCTTGCAAATCTCAGTAAATATATATCCCTCATATATGGTTGATCCCCCCCCGTCAGCTTTTCATGATTGCACGACACGCCCACAGCCACTCGAGTGCCAGTCTGTACCTCATCTTTGTATACAGCTGGGACATGTAGTTTGAAAGCTGGAGCTTTTAATGGCTGCCTTTACGTAGACAGTCTATAGGCACATACCCCCCCATCTGCTCACCATATGAAATGATGCACACTTAAGATAGCCACGGGTGGCTGTGGGCATGCCGCATAAACTCATGAAAAAATGACAGGACACAGGCAGGATCAACCAGATATGAGGGATACTAACCCATTCTTACTGCTAGTGCCATATGGTGCCAAACCATCAACATTTACTTACCCGACCCAAAATGGCCACACAAGATAGAATGAGTTGATTTGTCAGGGAAAAAAATAAATTCTGCAAAACAGCTAACAGTTCTTGATGGACAAACATTGGTATTGCCCTTTAAACCAGTACTGGTGGTAGCCATGGTGGAGGCACTAGTGTGGGAGCATGTCTGACTTTCTCAATACAGACGGGGCGAGGTGGGATTTTGCAGGGGTTATAAGCCCTATTTATCAGCTTATTCTGGATTGCTCTTTGAGTTGGGAAACTTCGCCCCCCCCCCACACACACACACCTCTAAGGTAAAAAAAAACTCATTGGTGCCAGTCTAGGACAAAAACAGGAAAAGGAAGAGCACACTGGTGGAGGGTGCCTCACAGACTCCGCTCCCAGTTGGCCACAGCACTAGCCCAATGAATATGGTCCCCAGTGGAGGCTGGGGAACCCCCACTGGCCCCACCAGTGGGGACAAGCCCTGGGAGTTTGGGTCAGTGCTGGATGGTGGACAGTTTGTTTAACCCCAACAACCCTCACAAAACTTGCTCTGGGTGCACAGCAACCAACACTGCCCCTTCAGACGTGCTCCAAGGTGCAGCACTACTAACCCTCACCCATCAAGCGTGCCCATGTTAGCATGCTGCATCATTCCATCACCTCACCCCACCTTTTCTGAGGCACACAGCAGGCAGACAAGGGCACTAAACCCCTCTCAACACTTGTTCAGGGGCACACAGGCCCTCTGATGTTACAGATGCACCAACTCTTACTCCAACCATGCCTATATCAGCTTTATATGCCATTCCCCCTACTGTAGTGCACATAGCAAGCTAGGGGATTCTCCCCCTCCCACACACACACATATGCTCTGGGAAACACAGTAGCTGCTTGGGAATCTTCAGACCCCCCAAAGGCTAATATGCCCAAGTACCCGAAAAGGGTGTACAGCTCCCTGGTGCACTGCACTGAGGTACTTTACAATAGCTGTATACCCTTTCTTGGTACAGCACTTGATTTCTTCCAGTTAAATACCCCTCACTTCTACACCGGAACATTCTCACTGTAGCAACATCCAAAAATGGACAGTGACCCACTCTCAGCATCCAGTAAAGCACAGACATTATATAGGCAGTTCAGAATGGACTGGGAATTGATGACACCCACACATAGGTAGCTGTAGGAGCTGTTGTATTACTTAACAGGAACGGGCTAGCCTTTACATTTCTGAGATCAAGTACCTCAGTGGAATCAAAGTCCAAGAGGGTAGCTTCTTTCAGAAAAAGAGATGTGCAAGAACAAGGGGACACAATTTGAAGATAGAGGGGGGATGGCTCAGGGGCAATGTGAGGAAGTATTTTTTCAGAGAGGGTGGTGGACACATGGAACAGCCATTCTGAGGAGGTTGTGGGGTCTAAAACTGTGGGAGAATTCAAGAATGCATGGGCCAGACATAAGGCAAATCTTGTAAGGGGGTAGGAAGAAATAAGCCGTTGGTTAACTAGGATCTGCAGCACATCCTGTGGGTAGGGAAATGGGTAGATTAGGCAGGCAAGCGGTCCATCAAAATCTATGTTTCTATGTTATTCCACAGCTTCTCCATAAATAGAAACCTTCGGCTACAAGTCTACCACACAAGAAAGCCCAATGCTAGAGCACTTAAAACAATACAAAAAGCACCCCCCACAACGTATGTTTCACATCCAAAGATGCTTAATAAAGCATCTTTGGATGTGAAATGTATGTTGATGGGGGAGGAGGGGTGCTTTTTGTATTCAATATATTTGGTTCCTCTTTTGGGTACTTTAGCCATGTATTATTGACTCCAAGGACATCAGTTCATAGTGTATACTGGCAGATATCTACCCACCATATCCTCCCGACTGCCAGTTCCATTTACCCTTTCCCTTCAGAACACCACAAATGCACACACAGCATGCCAGCCACTTAATCCTCCCTCTCGTGGCTTGAACTGGCTCAGATTAAAGGAATTCAGAGAAATCTGCCTTAAAATAGCTGCACAAATTACAGAATTTCCTTATCTCTCTCTAAGTTAGCAGAAACAAAGTTTAAGGCAGGTGGGGTACTACTGACTCTAAGGACGTCAGTGCATAGTGTATACTGGCAAATATCTACACTGGAAGTTAAAATTAATGGTTTAGAGTAAAAACAACAAACATTTAAAATGGGCAACTAGATTGTGATGCTGCTGCTGCCCTAATGCACTCTTGCAAAAGACGGTTGCCTTTATTCGGACGCTTGCCCAATCAGTCTGCGGTGAAGCCCCAAGGCACGAGAGGCATGCGAGAGCACACAGCTGCACTTGACTCTGCCAGAAGGGAACTGGGTACCGAATGGGAGGGGATTCTCAGTGGGGAATAGGCAGCAGCAGAAGCAGCAGCTCCCCACCACCAAACTCACCGACCATCCTCCATCGAGGCCACTGGAAAGGTAGCATATTGTATTCTGCCCCTATCTGCTACTGCTGCAGTACATGGCTAACTCGGGATGGCTTTAATAGTCCATCTGAAAATGGTCCCCGATCTGTGTGGAAAGGGCAATTGGATGGCTAAAGTGTGAGGGGTGACTGATAAAGTGAGGGCGCGCTAAAATTATATATTAAATAACAGCTCTCTGAGGCACCCTGCTACTATTTAAACAAGCTAATACAGACTCTGTTTGCCATTATGTGCCTGAATGAACTTAGCAATAATCACAGCCTGCTACTGTTTAAGCAAGCTAGTACAGACTCTGTTGCCATCTGATACCTTTAATGTCCTTAGCCAACAATAACTATTGCATACTACTGTTTAAATAAGTTAGTACAGACTCCGTTGCCATTAGGTGCCTAAAAGTTCTTAGTCAGTAACCTACTACAGCTTGCAATTGTTCCTCTAAGCCTCTACAGTCACTGGTAGCCTCTGGAGCCTTAAATGTTGTTTAACAGCAACATTTTAAGACTTAAATTAACTAGTTTTAGCTACCCTAGTCCCCGGTTGCCTTAAATGAGTAAATTCGATCTCCTGCTCACAAAAAAATCCTTCGGAACGCCACCCGAACCAGAGGAACTATTACAACGCGTGCTCTTTTTCCCTGCCCCTCTCCTTGCCTACCTGTGTATAAATTTCAGTGTTTTCTTCTCTTCTCCACAGCTGAGGTGGTCATGAGGTTGTTGCGGGGAGTGCGGCAGCAATAAATACTTTTTTTAAAATTTCGGTTGTCTGTCGCGATCAAGAAGGACTAAAACAACTAAAATAAAGGCTAGCAGCAGCGAGGTTCTCTGACGTCCAAACCGCGTGGTTTTCAGCATTTGTAGTGCATTCTCTCCTCCTTCTTCCGGTTGGTTTTCCTGGAAATAGGGAAATAGGGAGAAGCTGCGCTACGCGCCTGCTTTTAAAGGGGCAAACTCCCGAATGCAGCGTGAGTTCCGTGAGAAGTTTCAAATTCCAGCAGCCAATGGGAATTTCGTGATTCCGTCCGTGATCACGGAATTACGGTAAAACAGTGGCCTTGCCAATGAGCTGTAGCTTAAAACTCCCAGACTTAAAAACACGTATCAATGAGTACAATGGTGGTGTGGTGAAGCCTGGAGAGATACTACAAAATAGGCTTACAATATATACAAGTAACTAGAAAAAAAATTATATTGTGATTCGTAACGTGAATGATTGTGAATCATGATTTGTAACTGCATTTGTGACCGTGATGATGAAGGACAGGATTTGTATCACAAGTGACTCGTGATGATGGTCCTGACTTAAAAATGCATATTGATGAGTACAAATTTCATGCAGAGTTAAGCACCACATCTGTCCAGTACTCTGAAGGGAAGCCAAAGAAACAACTGGGACTTAAGTTAAAGATGGAGATTGGGCCCTAAAGAGATGCAAATGCACAGACAGATTAAGATTGCGCTGTGCACTGAAGAGCTGCAGACACAAAGGCACAACACCTAACCTAACCAGTGCTCACCATCAAAAATTCAAATCTGGAAAAGAATACCTTTGCCGGTTGGCTGGGCCATGGGGGGGGGCAGTGCACTGCACTGCTGCAGTAACAGTCACTAGTACTAATACCAGTAAAGACACCACAAAGAAGTACACAAATCACACAGCTGCAGTGGACAGTAGGTTCACATTGCTGAAATTATTATGTGGCACAATAAAAGGTATCTGATTAGATGACATGCGTCACACACATACTCACACACACACCAAGTAATGCATAGCAAATTGTAAACTTCAGTAATATAACCACATATTTTAAACAAACTAAAATTATGCACTGCTGCACTACAACAATCAGCAAGAAAAGGCAAGAATTATTGAAAATATTACTGTGTGTACATTAACACAGTTATACAAGAAAAATATCACCAAAACAGAAAGCACTGTCTTTTTCTCCAAGTTAATCTACCTACACCACAGAAACGCCCCTCCCCCAAAGAACACTTCCACTGTCTTTCAGTACACAGACTGAATGTTGTACATAACAGTCAAAATCCATACACAAACAATAAACGCTCGATGATATGAACACAGAGGGGTTTCCTATAATCGATGAACTAAAGTTTCAGCAAAAAAAAAAAAAGACTCAAAAAGGCTTTTTTAACAGCTTTTTGGAGGTTTGAATCACAGAGAACTCTCAGAGCAGATTGTCTCCAACAGCTTGCTACACACACTACCCCAAACTGAGGCTATACAGAACAATCTAGAGCCCATGTGACCTGAAATCCCATTAATCACTGCAAAATTCACCTTCGGAACTTCAAAACAAGGCGAAGTGAGGCGAAGTACGTTGTTTTCAATGTACTTTGCTTTAAGAATTGGTGGAGTAGTGGTTTGGGAAGGAAGAGTAACACAAAGTCAGTATTTTCAATGGACTTCACGTTACCCATTAATAACGCAAAGTACTCCACTTCGCGTTGCGGAGCACACCAAGAATTCGCCTTCAGTTTGCAAACCACTCCGCAGAGCAAATTGGGGCCACTTCACCCATCACTAGTTACAACTGGTGCCATGCTCTCTGAAGCAGCTTTTGCCCTCACTCTACTGTGTGTTGCCCATACTTACTGCATGAATGTAGCATTGTCACCATCTACTGGCTAAGCACCTATAAACTATGTAAACAGCACTACCTTTTCCTTTTCAACATTTTATTTTACATTTCTTATCTGATTTCCTTTATTTTCAATAACATATAAACAATTCTGAAAAGCAGTTATTTATTAATGGGCAATGGACCCATTTCAAAATTGCAATAAGCACTCCAGGGTGTGTGTTATGGTGGGCTACTGGCCCATCTCAGGTGGTGGAAGCAAACTGGCTTTGACTCAAGCTTCAACCCACCCGAGGCAGGCAGTTATCCTGTCTTAACACACCCCATGTCATGCTTTATTGCTTAAATCATGAACTGTCCTGAAAACCAAACTTTAAAGTATCTTTTACAGTGCTTAGTGCATATAGAGTGCAAAGAGTATGCAATATGAAGTACTGAAATATATAGAAATCAATCAGGACTGTCAGAATGGAGCAACATCCAGTTCAAACTTCAAAAGCAGAGAACTGAAAATGATTCACACAGTTATCACTGCTGAGGCATTCAGTAAAGAATTTATCAATAATATAAAGTTATTTAGAAGGATTACTGCATAGAGACAGAATTAAATGTTGATGCAAATTCCTGCCAAAATGATAGAAAAAAGTTATTTAAACAGCAAGTTTACATATAATTTCAATGACAAAAGCACAGATGAAAGTCACAGAAATCAACAGGTATTTGTCAATGCCAAAGGTTGATTGCTTTGGTCTGTTGAGCTCACTCACTGGCCTTCTGTAAGTCGCTTGTTCTGTTTGCCCCAGTGCTGCAGGCTGCCCTTTTGTACTGGGCTTGTGCCTGCATTGGCACCTTTTTCTGCCTACAAAGAAATCTGCAGCTGTCCCGACAAAAAGCTCAGTTGAGGTGGCTCACTCTCCTTCTCTGACTCGCTCATTCTGTTTCTCCTGGCGCTGCAGGCTGCCCTTTTGCACTGGGCTCCTGCCTCTGTTGGTGCCTTTTTCTGCCCACAAAGAAATCTGCAGCAGTCCCCACAGAGCTCCATTGAGCTTGCTCACTCTCCCTCTCTCACTCATTCATTGTGTTTCTCCTGGCACTGCAGGCTGCCCTTTTGTACTGGGCTCCTGGCTGCATTGGCATCTTTTTCTGCCCACAAAGAAATCTGCAGCTGTCCCGACAGAGCTCCGTTGCTGTTGCTCACTCCCTCTGTCTCACTCACTCATTCTGTTTCTCCTGGTGCTGCAAGCTGCTCTTTTGTACTGGGCTCATGCCTCTGTTGGTGCCTTTTTCTGCCCACAAAGAAATATGCAGCAGTCCCAACAGAGCTCCGTTGAGCTTGTTCACTCCCCCTCTTTCACTCGCTTGTTCCATTTCTGCCAGTGCTGCAGGCTGCCCTTTTGTACTGGGCTCCTGCCTGCATTGCCACCTTTTTCTGCCCACAAAGAAATCTGCAGCAGTCACCCTAGATCTCTGTTGAGCTCGCTCACTCCCCTTCTGTCACTCGCTAGTTCTGTTTCTCCCACCACTGCAGGCTGCACTTTTGTACTGAGCCTCTGTGTGCAGTGCTGCCTTTTTCTGCCCACAAAGAAATCCTCAGTAGTCCCAACAGAGCTCTGCTGGTGCTGCAAGCTGCCTTTTGTAGTGGGCTTCTACTTGCGTTGGGGGCTTTTTCTGCCCACAAACAAATCTGCAGTGGTCCTGACACAGCTCCATTAAGCTCGCTCACACCCCCTCTCTTATTCGCTTGTTCCATTTCTGCCGGAGCCACCAGGCTGGCCTTTTGTACTGGGCTGCTGCCTGCATTGCCGTCTTTTTCTGTCCACAAAGAAATCTGCAGGAGTCACGATAGAGTGCCGTTGAGCTTGCTCACTTCCCCTCTCTCACTCACTCATTGTGTTTCTCCCAGCACTGCAGGCTGTCCTTTTGTACTGGGCTCCTGCCTGCATTGGCACCCTTTTCTGCCCACAAAGAAATCTGCAGGTGTCCCTACAGAGCTCCGTTGAGGTTGCTCACTTCCCCTGTTTCACTCACTCATTCTGTTTCACCTTGCGCTGCAACCTGCCCTTTTGTACTTGGCTCCTGCCTCTGTTGGCATCTTTTTCTGGCTATAAAGAAGTCTGCAGCAGTCCCGACAGAGCTCCATTGAGCTTGCTCACTCCCCATCTCTCACTCGCTCATTTTGTTTCTCCCACCGCTGTAGGCTGCCCTTTTGTACTGGGCCCCTGCGTGCATTGCTGATTTGTTCTGCCCCCAAAGAAATCCACAGCAGTCCCAACAGAGCTCCCTTGAGCTCACTCACTCCCTCCCTCCCTCCCTCACTCACTGTTCTGTGTCTCCCGGCAGCAGGCTTCCCTTTGTACTGGGCTCTGCCTGCATTGCCTCCTTTTCCTGCCCACAAATAAATCCACAGCAGTCCCAACAGATCTTAGTTGAGCTCGGTCACTCCCCCTCTCTCACTCGCTCAATCCTAATCTGTCCCAATCACTGATTTCTGACAGCGACTGTGGTATTCTGCGCCGGAAGCATGAAAACACAGTTCGGGCAGGATGTGAAAAATGACAGCTGTACTGTTCATAAGGAGGTGCAGAACAATGGCAATGTTGAAAATCTGGAGTGAAAATATTATAAATTTGCGAACTTACGAGTGTGCGTGGAAAATGCACGACGCACACTCATAACACAGTCATTTTATGGAGTTTCATCACAAAATTTTAACATAGACATTTTGGGACCTCTGCTCATGAACAGTGTCACTCTGATTTTCTTAATGTGTCCCGAACACTGATTTCCCACTGCAACAGTGCTATTCTGCACCAGAAGAACAAAAACACATTTTGGCCATGATGTGAAAAATGACAGCAGCACTGATCATAAGGAGGTGCAGAAAAATGGCAATGTTGAAAATCTGGAGTGAAAATATTGCAAAGTTGCAAAGTTACCAACGTGCATGGAACCTGAGCAATTCACAGTCATAACACACTCATTTTATGGACTTTCATCACCAAATTTTCAACATAGGCATTTTAGGACCTCTACTAATGAACAGTGTCACTGTGTTTTTCTTACTGTGTCCTGAACACTGATTTCCCACAGCGGCCGTGCTATTCTGCGCCGGAACAGTGAAAACACATTTTGACCAGGATGTGAAAAGTGACAGCTGTACTGTTCATAAGGAGGTGTGTAAAAATGGCAATGTTGAAAATCTGGAGTGCAAATATTGCAAATTGGTGAAGTTATGAGCATGTCTAGCAACAGCGCAATGCACGCTCATAAAACAGTCATTTTTTGGATTTTTCCCACAAAATTTGCAACATACACTTTTTGAGATCCCACCTCATAAACACTGGCATTGTTGTTTCATTAATCGGTTCCAAAGGTGATTTCATGTAGTGACTGCAAAATCAGCTTTTGGGGCCAAATAACACCATGACAGTGGCAGAATTCATAAGGAGGTGTCCCAAAAACCACCAGTTAAAAATTTGGTGCCAAAATTCCAAAAAATGCCTGAGATATGCATAAAAGTTGAAAAAAAACTATTTATTCCATTATACAGCTTACCGGCATTTGCTCAGTTTGCAGTCGGCTTTGAAGAGTGCAGATGTGTTCCTGGTCCACCGAAGATCATTGCGCTGGACTCCAGAAAGTATGGCATGAGGGGGGTGTGGGGAGGCAGGCAGGCTGCGCAGTGTGAGGGTGCGGGATGTGGGTGGGGAGCAGGGAGACTGCGAGGGACCATTTTCTTTCTTCACAGGTTAAAAAAAAACATTGCAGGACTTTTTTTTTACATGGGCATGTGGCACACTGGGGTGGGCTCCCAACATGCCAATAGAGTGTTTCTTGGGGGAGAGCTGTACCTGACAGGGGATTGGGTACCCCCATCTGCACAAAGGTGGGGGCGCGCAACAGCTGAGGGGGATTGGGCACCCCGTCGGCACTAATGTATTGGGTGTGTGTGGGGGGGGCATTATGCCGACAGTGAGTGGCCTCCCCCTATGGCACATCAAACTAGGAGGGGGGACATAATGCTGATGGGGAATGGGCTCCCCCATCAGCAACTGCAAGTAAGAGGGGGACTGAAGCAGATGGGGATTGGGGCCCTGTCGGCAAAAAACACTGTTGTTGGAGGCACATGCTGCGAGGGTGAGATTGAGCACCCCTTCAGCACTGGGGGTGATGTATTGTTTGTGAACAGGCGGCAGGCCACCTGCCATGTTCACAAACAATATTACAGTCAGCAAGTTCCACCCAGCAATGACAGGCCACTCCCTCATTGTAGCGGTTCCGCTGACGCTGCAATGATGAGGCGGCCCCTGATTGCTGCTGCTGAAACGTTTCAAGGTTGTGGTATGCTGGCTGAAGTAGTGTCAGCAGCAGCATGCCATGGCATTGGGGAAAGTGGGCCTAGCCTTTAAAGGCTGTGGGGACACTGGCCACAACAGTGCCACGCCTCCACAACCTGCTTCTCATAAGCTGCCGCAAAATATTTCTTGCGCATGCGTGCAATCAACATAAAAATGGAAAAGAAGCTGTTAGATATCAATTAACAAGGGTCATGCTACCATCAAGATTCTGCTCTGACTGCTAAAAAACAAAAGGGATATACTTATTTTTATATGGATCTATCAGACTGAGAGGAAGCAGCCTAGATGACTGGCAAGCACACTTAACCAGCCAAATCCTTCACTGTACAACCATAATATGAAACACATTTGATGCATTGCACACAGCAAAAAGACACAATGAGATAGCATTTAGCAGCATTCAGTAAACATGGTGCATGTTAATGTGGAGCTACCCCTGCTGATAACTATTGGCAGGCAATTACTGTAAGCAGTTCAGCAAAGGTTTGAATATTTCAAAGTAAATTGCTGAGTTTAAAATAAATGATAGCCAGCAACAGCTCTGTAAAGGACATCCCACACAAACGTGAAAAAATAAGGCTATACTTGCAGCATTTTCAGTACCAGCACTCTATATTTGAAACATAGCCTAGAGGTTAGAGTAATGAGCTGTGAATGAGTTTGGTACATCCAGCAGACCAGACCTGGGTTGGATACTCACAACCTCCACTTGCATACTGTGTGACTCTGAGCAAGTCACTTAACTGCCCAGTGCTCCAAGCCCCTGAAAATATGCACTTGTGCCTAGTGGGCCTTACCCAGTTACCAAAGACTAAAATTAAAATAGTTAAGCAAAATTCGGAAAATAAGTCTCCTCTGAATGAAAAGCACCACACTTCATCCTGTCCTGTCCTGTAAGGTCGGAAAGCTTGGGCAAAAAATGTCAACATTCAGATAAGTTCATCATTTGAACCAGTGCCAAAAGTAAAATGAATACGAGTTTTTGCCAAAGAATACATTTAGCGGTTCATGGGAGGGCTCTCATTTAATGTTGCAGTGGGTACCACAGTGAGGACACTGACACTGTTAGCTTGGTGGCGCTTGATGGCACGCTTAAGAATGCAGCAAGTAAAATGTTTTTTAAAACACGTTTCAGCACACAAACTAAAACTGAGAAACGAGTAAAATAGGGGGCCCTATTTGTAATCCACTGGCAGGTGTGGCTGGCTGTCCACCACAGATCTTCTGCTTAGGCCTCTCACACTGTTACAGTCCTGTCCAGGACTTCTCCCTCAATTCTTGGTGCAATAAACATTCTCCCTTAGTTACAGGGTCAAAATGTGGAATTTACTCATGGTTTTGATGCCTCAAGTGATACCTCTAGTTCAGGTTACTAGGACAGACTGGATTTATTCAGTGCTCTTGTCTGGGAAGCAGACGTCTTCAGGCTTGTGGGTGGCTTCCCAGCACTTCACTTCTTTCTTTCTCTTGCTGTGTCACAGAGGCTCAGGACCTGGAACAAGGTAGGTACCTTCTTGGACTGGAAACACTGTAGGAACTCATCCGCCAGAGGGTAAAAGTCTCTGGTGGTTCAGGAAAACCCCAGCTCCAACTTGCCTTCAAACTGTAGTTTTGGGTAAAACATCTTGTTTTCTTTGCATAAACACTTTAATTGGGATCCCAAGCACTTTCAGTCTACCAAGCCTGTAGTGTCTTGACAGACAGATGCACAGGGGCCCACACCTTAACATATAGTCAATCACTGGCTGTCTGACTGCACTGGCTATTTCTCTAAACTGGTTCTCTGGATATCTGACAGACAGATACCAGCAGGTGAATTCAGATGGTGAACTATCTTCCCTAAAACGCTTACAAAGAGGTGTCCCTCAGGGATTCATATTAGGACCCCTCCTCTTCGCAGTGTATGTCAACAACATTGATGAGGGAATCAAGGATGCAAGTATTCACTTATTCGCGGATGACACAGTGCTGTACCTGAGTCGTCCCACACCAAAAGAAACTTGTACTGACCTACAATTGATTTCAACCTCCTGCAACTCCAACTAATCAATAAAAAACTGCTATTATACGCTAAGAAAACTAATGCCTTGTTATTTTCACCTGCAAACTACACAAGCACTACTGACTACCTCCCCCCAATAACCACGATGCTGGGAGAGTGCTTAGAGTATGTTCCAAAATTCAGATATCTTGGGGTCTGGATCGACTGTAAACTCTACTTCACTGACTACCTGGAAGACTTGCTGAAAAAATTAAGGCAAAGACTTAGCCTTTTTTACAACATAAGAAGACTTCTTACAGCAGACACAAAGAAATGACTAGTCCAAGCCACGTTCCTGTCCTTAAATGATTATGCAGACTTCATAAACAGTAGCTGTGTGGCTTCCTATCTTGAAAAATTGGATACGCTCTACCACAGAGCTATACGCTTCATCACTGACCTCCCCTTTTCTACCCATCATTGAGCACTATATGCTGCCATGGGCCAGACCTCACTTTGCTATAGGCGCAACTTTAATGCAGCACTCTGGACACTTAGAGCCCTCAGTGGCAAACTCCCTCAATACATCATCGACTGTCTGTCTCCGGATGAGCTCAGGAATTATTCCCTACAGAAGCTGCCTCACAACTCCCAAGCAACATACCCAGGGCACTGACACGAGTCGGGAGAGCTACCTTTGGAATTGCACTCCCATCAATATGGAATAAAACCCCCAAAATACTTAAGCTGAAAACCCCAGTAAGTACCCTTTTGCTCAA